>BLSH010214068.1:340312-351509 GCA_018402905.1 Glandirana rugosa | reverse complement strand
TAGACTTGGTTTATTCAAATAGAACCAGAGTAGTCTGGTGTCCTGTACCAAGGTCATTAGGTACAGGAATCTTTTATATGATTACCTTTCGGGCGCGAGTGTCTATTTAATAATATTTTTCCTCTTATACTTTATTTACAGGTCTTTTGTGACATATAGTCTTTTCCCGTCGAGCGTTCTTTGTTGACTAGGTTAACAATTTTTGTTCAGGTATTTTATAAACGTCGCGGGTTAGATACCTTATATTTGTTTATTACGAATATTTGTGTTTTTAAATATATATACCACTCAGGTGACTTCCCTGAGACCACCACGTTATACATAATTGTCACGAAGTAATTAGGTACGTTTAGGATATTTCAAGGCTTTTACATTTAGGATGTATACTTTCACAGGATTTACATTTTCGGAACTTTATAGGATTTGCATGGATTAATGAAGCACTGTTAATACATATTGCACCACCAGAGTCCCTTCAGTGGACTCACCATATATATAAATTTTTGTGTTTATAAGCATTATTTGTTTATATTCCATAGATTGGGCGCTGCAAATATTTTATGGACTTGTTTTTAACAATTGGATCAGTTGTTTCTTGCGAGCTGCCCTTTTCTGATATACAGTGTTTTCTGGACATTTATTTCATATTCTCCTTTTTATAATAATTTATCTGTGAGCGCGGGCTTTCCATTAGTATATTTTCTAAGGACATGGATTACTGGAACCATGTCCTGTGGTCTGATGAGACCAAGATAAACTTATTTGGTTCAGATGGTGTCAAGCGTGTATGGAGACAACCACGTGAGGAGTACAAAGACATGTGTATCTTGCCTACAGTCAAGCATGGTGGTGGGAGTGTCATGGTCTGGGGCTGCATGAGTGCTGCTGCCACTGGGAGCTATAGTTCATTGAGGGAGCCATGAATGCCAACATGTACTGTGACATACTGAAGCAGAGACTGGGATGCAGGGTAGTATTCCAACATGATAACGACCCCATAAACATCTCCAAGATGACCACTGCCTTGCTAAAGAAGCTGAGGGTAAAGGTGCTGAAATGACCAAGCATTTCTCCAGACCTAAACCCTATTGAGCATCTGTGGGGCATCCTCTAACGGAAGGTGGAGGAACGCAAGGTTTCTAACATCCACTAGTTCCATGATGTCATCATGGAGGAGTGGAAGAGGACTCCAGTGGCAACCTGTGAAGCTCTGGTGAACTCCATGCCCAAGAGGGTTAAGGCAGTGCTGGAAAATAATGGTGTCCACATAAAATATTGACACTTTGGTCCCAATTCAGACATTTTTACATAGGGGTGTACTCACTTTTGTTGCCAGTGGTTTAGACATTAATGGCTGTGTGTTGAGTTATTTTGAGGGGGCAGAAAATTTACACTGTTATACAAGCTGTACACTCACTACTTTACATTGTAACAAAGTGTCATTTCTTCAGTGTTGTCACATGAAAAGATAGAATAAAATATTTACAAAAATGTGAGGGGTGTACTCAGTTTTGTGAGATACTGTATTTGTAGCAAGTAATCAATAAACCACTGCGATTTCACATATAACCCTATTGCAGGATCCTGAGATGTCACTTTTTTGCTGGATGCAAATGCTAGCACGCCATAGCCACTTTCAGGAGCATAAAATACCACAGTAATGTAGCAAATGGTCTCCTTGGAACACAGGATAACACCACAAGATGTTTACGCTACGTGGTACCTGATACACTGGATTACTACTCCTGCATTAGAAGGAGAAAGGAACAAAAATGGCACTGCGAAGATGCAAAGAAGATGGAAAATTGACTGACTTTTGCTTCAGACTTTTTATGAAACAAAAATAAAAATGTCTTTGGATGATTTTTTAGAAATGGTTCAATTGTATTTTCAGCTACAATTGGGTTGATTTACTAAAGGAAAATAGATTGTTCCCTCTGAAAAGGGAATTTTCCCCAGAACTTAGTGGATGAGATTTTTTTTTATCATCCAAATCATCGTAAATAAGGTAGACCCATTATAAACCTAAGCAGTTCCCTACGACACATATGAGACGTTTTGAATCTACATCCATATTCAACATAAACTACTTGAAGGATAAGCAGAATCCAACTCCAACATTTGGAGTATAACTGAGGAATGAGAAAAAACAATGAACATTTACATAAGTTCCACAACACACGATTCCAGGAATCAACTGAAATCTTAAACCTACGCTATATCCTCTGAGATGGGATGGGTAGGCATCTTAAAAGCACTACTAGAAGCATTCTCTGAGTGGGATTAGAAAAAAGTAAGAAATAAGTATAAACTTCCTTAAAAAACTGCAAAACAGCTGTGGAGATCGTCAGACTATCCCCTATAGGGGTGCTTGCAGCAGGATCCTAGCACATTCTGCCTGCTGACAGTCTTAGGGAGGACAAGGCCTGCAAAGCAGGAAAAGGGGGGCAAGCAAATGCTGAACCTGACACTCCAATGTTGAGGTCACCAGCTGAGGGGATCCAAAAGGTGAAGCCTTGTCACCAGGAGAATTCCCAAACCTTCCCAGAAGAGAAGGTCCTGTAGCACTCAGGAGATGTCCAGCAGAGATCCAGTTAGGACAATGACTCACAGAAGGATACTCTGATGAGGCAGGGACAGTCTGTTCTGGTAAACCAGATGAAAGCCCATGGTGTGAAAACACACCATACAAAAGCATTCTCAGAGTGACAGGAAAGTACCACCCCATTCCCAGTCAGAGACTGCAAAGAAGTGTACAGAACTTCTTGATCCAAATAAATCATCTAGTTGTCTTTTTATACATGCCTGATAAATGGGTCCTGCGTGGCTCTGAAGCGTTGTACTTGGTCCGTTGTGATGTGATCTTTCAGCAATAAAGGCTTTGGACAACATTTGAAAATCCTTAGTCTGTTGGCGAATATATACATTGATCTCCATAAACCCAGACACCCCGACACCAAAAGGGATGATGAGGGTGACTGGGAACCCACAAGAAAAGGAGAGACTATGGTAATAAGGCAACTCCTAGACACCCCACTAGCCCTGATGGGAGAGGAAGGATTATTTCCCTGACAGGTAAGAAAAAGAGAAAAGGTCCATTGAAAGTAGACCTCTTCAGTGAGGATAATGAACCAATATTATCAGAGACCTGCAGGTATAGGGTCCAGAGGAAGTATCCAGCCTGTGAGAGTCCAGAAAACAGACCCTCTTCAGACGGGTTCTCCTGAGTGCTCCACAATGGGGATGATAGGAGAAGGTCCTAGGGAGGAAGGTCCACTGCTTAGATAGGATTGTTACAATTCCTCCAGGTCCACCAGGACTTGTGCCAGGACCTCCAAAGCTCATACTTTTACAATCCCTTTCAGGATCTCCAGAACTCTTACTTTCAAAATACCTGCCAGTACTTCCAATGCTGATCCCAGGATCCCTGCCAGAACTTCCAAAGGTCCAACAATGCAACGGTGAGGTGGCTCCTAGTTCTTCAAGCCTGACTGGCTTTACTAACTGAGTCTCCAGAGACATGGTCACACCTGAGGCTATGCCACAACTCTGGACCTGGAAAGCACTCCATAGCTAACTAACTTCAGTGCACTCAGGTCTCGAAAGCTTCACAGTGCAGACCCTAGTGCCCGAAGATTAGCCCCCCACATCCAGTCCAGTGAGGTCCAGGTACAGCCTCCAGAACTAGTGCTAAATAAATGCCAAACAAGATAGCTAATATTTAGGGACCAGCTTAGGCAGCAGTATAGCAAGGAGCATTGTATTAAGTCACTGAGGAAACAACAGCAATGTAGCAAAAAATCTTGACTGAAGTCACCGAAGTTAGAAGACTGCTGAAAAAAAAGTTTTTTTTTTTCAGAGGACATGAAGAAAAGGTGTTCAGCCTCCTAGGTCACTAATAAAAAAGAGAGGCATGCAGGGTAGAGGAGGGTTATACAAGGAGTCGCTTACATTTTTTTCTGTTTGCCAGTAACTCAATCTCCTGTAGGTGGCAGTATAAACTGACTGTAAAATAATTCCTTTGCCCCTCAATGGGTTATAAAAGAAAATGTTTATACTATTCATAATTTGTAAGTAAATATGTACATGGGGCAGCCATATTTTCCTATTGTATATAGAGACTCTTATTCCAGCTTTGCAATGCTACACAGTTGAACCCTTTACTGCCCCTTCTCACAATGCAATTCAATGAGTCATCTGGCTCATTTAAAACAATAACTCTTTGTAAATGATAACTCATCTTATTAAGCAGGAAGGTTAAGGTTGAATGAGCCACAAGCGCTCCTTAAGTAGTACATTTCAAATTTTTTACATTTAATACTATAACAAACATTTGGAAATGTCTGCATTCAAAATGGTCGAAGTCAGAAACACAGCTTGCTTTGAGGTAGAAAGTGAAATAATCTTAAAATATATGCGCCCTAACACAAAGTATCCTTTTCCTTTAAAGTCCAACTCCAGAAAAACAAAACGTGCTCCCTTGTAGTTAGGGTGTGTCCATACTGCAAGGGTTTCAAAGTGGAATTCCACCTTATACCTAACTAGCCTTCAAACTGTTCCCTCCCTCATCTTAACACCTATGCTGGCTAACCTATGTAAGAAAGAAGTATATACTTACCTATTTTCAGGCCACTCTGTTCACATGATCCTGCTCTCCTGTGTCAGCCAGCATGGCTTCAGGGAGGGAGGTAAGGAGCGTGGTCAAGGGGTGGGCCATTGAAGCCTATGCGTGATGTCATCGCTCCCAGCTTTTCCGGCAGTGGTGGAAGTGCTCTCTTCTGCCCTGCAGCTGCCGCTGGCTGACATAGGGGATCACGTGACCAGATTGGAGTGGCCTGAAAATAAGTATATACCTATTTCTCACACAGATTAGTTAGCATAGGTGTTAGGGGAGGGATGGCGCCATTTTAAGCTAGTGAAGTGTAAGGTGAAATTCCACTTTAACTTCTCATTTTTGTCTAGGGGACGGGAAAAACACTTTGACTTACTTGATCATCTACTGCCCAGACAGACAGCACTTCCCTATGCTCTGATACTGGACTGTCCCTAGGCCAGGGTTTCCCAACCAGGGTTCCGTGGAACCCTAGGGTTCCTCCAGAGGTTGCTTGGGGTTCCTTGAGCAATGGTCAATTTCTACTTCTGAGATAAATTCCCAATGATACCATTGATCTTTTTAGCTATCTGGGGGTAATTCTTCCCAATGACCACAAGTGTAAGGAGCATTCTTCCCATTGACCATCACACTAATGTATCATGAGTTGTTGATTTTTAATTTTTAGCAGGGGTTCCCCGAGACCAGAGAATTATTTCAAGGGTTCCTCGGTGTTGAAAAGGTCTAGAAAGGCTGCCCTAGGCATTGTCACATCCAATGCAAGGCTATGGTCTTGATGATGTCAGAGGACCTTAGTCTGCCAGATGATAGGGGAGAAGATGATGTCATCATTGACTCCAAAAAATCATTTGAAAACTCAAAATTTTTATTCAATTGTCATGTAAATGTTTCAGTTTTTAACTTTTGGATTTCAGGATGCATGGAAGTGACGTAAATTTTGGAGGATATACTAGATATATTGCAATCTACCAGAATAGACGTATCTGCTTATTCATATAAAGTGTAATTTTACATCCACACAAACCTTTGTCAGCATTATTCTTTCATACAGTCCTTTACCATACATAGGAGTCAATTCACTAAGAGTTAAAGAACGGCAAATAAAATGCGGTAAATGACACATGCGGTAAATCAGCTGAAAGTTCAATTCACTAAGAATTTAGCATTAAATAACGAATGCGGTATTTTTACGGTTGTTCGGTAACTACTGCGGTTTCTCATGCAGTAATTTATTGCACGTGTCAGTGGTTAAGTGTTGTTTGAGGTCATTTCCTTATAATATTTAACTTTTTTCATGCTTGTTATTGTTCTTTTGGAAAAAACTATTTTTTAATATAGCATTTTTTACAGCACTCTGTATTTGAAGGCATTGCAATTTGAACTACCTTTTGAAAACTGGACTATATTTTTTAAAATGATTTTTTAAACATTTTTATTTATTTTTCATGTTTCTATCCCAGTTTAACTTCTGGTAATGGTGTATACAACCAAAAGTATTAGGCCCGATACACACGGGCGTATTGAAAACATGAGCTGTAACGTCGGGACCGACGCCAGGAAAAAAACGGCCTTAAAAACACGATTTCATCGGCGTTTTACATTTACATTAATGCACATTATTGAGCGTCGGTGCTATGTCACGTTTTGTTTGAAAAGACATCCCTCTGCTATTTTTGGACCTGAGAACACCGGTGCTAAAAACATCGGTTAACATCGCTACAGCTCTAATGCGCGTTAGTGAGCTGTTTGCCGGCTCAGCTGGCCATGGGTTCTGCTTGCAGCTTACAGCTCTAAACGTCAGCGTGTGTATGGGGCCATTGAATAACATGGAGATGCGTTTTTAATCTGCAAAAAAATCTGAAAAACGCAGCTGTAAAAACGTCTGTGTGTATGGGGCCTTACAGTCGCCACTTCAAGAAGTCACTTCTAGCTGGAGTAATTGTCATGGTTGACATACTCCATTGTTGCACTTTTGTAATCGTTTACTTTTAAAAAAATTTATTTTTTTTTAAAGCGGAGTTCCACTCAGAAGTGGAACTTCCGCTTTAAGACCTCCTCCCCAGCTCCTGATGGTGAAACGGAGCATTTGGGGAGGAGGGGGGGTGCAGGTTTTTTGACGGGCACTTCCGTTTCCGGTCGCCTTAGGCGATCGGAAGTGGAAGGCAGTGGCGGCTGGTGCATAAGGGGCACTTGGGCGCCGCCTCCCCAAAGCTGACAAGTAAAAAAAAAAAAGTCAGCCCGGCCCCCCTGCAGGAGGCGCCAATACATTGACTTTTCTTTTTTTTTTTTCCTCGGCTTCTTGCTGTCAGCTAACAGCAAGTAGTGAGCCAATTGGTCAGTCATTAAAGTCTATGTGTGTACGCTGAACAAGCACACACACATAGTCTGATTGGCTGCCCCCTGAGCCATCAGAGCCAATGACTCTCTGTCATTGGCTGCTGTGGGCGGGACTGTGGCGGACGTGCTGGCTGTGTGGCTACTCACACAGGCGCAGCACTCCGCGGGCTTTCAGTCCCGAGCTGCTCACCATCCGCTCAGCATGCTGACCACAGGCCGATCTCTGCATACACCTGCCTGCTATTAGATGGGGTAAGTGCAGGGCTTGTCCCGACTTCAAGGGGGGGGGTGCCGCGAGCCCCTATCTGGTGCTCTGTATGCCCTAACTGGTGCCATGTATGCCCTATCTGATGCTCTGTATGCCCTATCTGGTGCCCTTTATGCCCTATCTGGTGCTCTGCATGCCCTATCTGGTGCCCTGTATGCCCTATGTAGGACCCTGCATACCTTATCTGGGGCTCTGTATACTGCTATCTGGGGCTCTCTATACTGCTATCTGGTGACTCTGTATACTGCTATATGGTGACTCTGTATACTGCTATATGGTGACTCTGTATACTGCTATATGGTGACTCTGTATACCTATCTGTGATGCTGCATACCTTATCTGGTGATGCTGGGCTGTATACTCCTGACACAAGGGGTGGGAACTATAAGGGTGGGGCTTATGAGAAGTGGGAGGAGTCAAAAAGGAAGGGCAGGGTCTGGCGCCCCCCATCCTAAAATTTCACCAGCCGCCACTGGTGGAAGGTCTCCTTCCCCCTTCCTCCTGAAGTCTTCTGGGACACAGGACAGGTCCTAGAAGACTTCAGGGCCAATCACGGAGTGCAGCTCCGCTCACACATGCGCAATGTGCGCCCGGCCGTGAAGCCGATAGCTGTCATGGCCGGGTGCCCACAGTAGCAATGATGGCGCCACGGAGGGGAGGAGGAGAGATCCGAGCCTCCGGGCGGCCGTATCCCTGGACCGGGAGACAGGTAAGTGTCTGTTTATTAAAATTCAGCAGCTACACTTTTGTTGCTGCTGACTTTTAATAAACTTACAGTGATAACAGTGGAACTCTGCTTTAAGTTATTGATGTTACATTTCAGCCGATGTTAGCATTTAATTTGCACTGCACATCATGCCTTTTTGATTTAATAAAAATTATGTATAATGCCACATTCTTTTTGGAATAGTGTCAACTTTCTGTGGGTGGAATTAGACCCCTCTCTGAGGGTAGCATTGCACCCCTTTCTGTGGTTGGAATAGTAGCCTTTTCTGTGGGTTGAATTAGGTTCTCGGTGGGTGGAATGCCCCTTTCTGAGGGTTTGAATAGGCCCCTCTATCTGGTACCGCACTGGTTACCGCCGCCAATAGGATGCTGTTAAATATAGCACCTTTTTTTTAGTTCCAGTTTTATTTTTGAATTGGATTTAACAGATTACTGCACGATTTTTTGCGATATATTAACCGACAATTTTATTTTTCCGTTGTTTACCGCAAATTTTTTTTTTTGTGAATTATACTTAACTTACCACATGCAGTAATTTATGCAAATGAGTACCATGATACCCTTTGTTTAAATGAACAGGCGTTCGAGAGCACAAAAATTCTACTTCTGGAAGTTTTCCTGTAATCCACATGTGTATTACAACTGAATTTTCCTGACTAAGGACCATAATCACTGTCAGAATTGAATTTAACTATAAAAAATCCTTGATCCTGGTCAATCGTAAGAAAATCAGGCAAACTTTTCCAAAACAATTGTTTTTAAATGAACTTCTAATCATGCATGGCTAGCTTTTTATTCTATGCAGAGTTCAGCTTAAGGGTTAAACATCAGGAGCAATCCACTTTGTACTGCCCTTTGTTATCAATATGAAGTATTATTAAACAAAGCACATAATAAACAGCACAATGACAAAGTAGCATAGAGGTCTACACTGAGTAATCTGCTGATAGAAGTACATACACTGCAAGAGGAAAGTTTACATTGTAACTTCTTCCCTGGATTCAATACCAGAAGGTGCCCATTACATGTATAAATCCAGTGCCAATTACTACTGTATACAAAAGGGTAAAAAAAGAGAGGCCAGCAATGAAAATAAAATACATAGAGAGAACAGCAATGCAAATTGTCAAAATGTAACGTTCCAAGAGACATAAGGATGCTGATTCCTTCACTACAGATGTCAGCTCATGGCTTGTGCCCCACCTGTCTACAGAAACAAATGACACATCACAGAGCACATCCCATACATTGACAGGGTAAGGACTTGTGTGACCTGTCACTGCTCCCACTATAATCTCTGTAAATGAATACCTGTGACCCATAATAGCAGCAAGATCTCGGTAAATTCATGCCTGCGACCGATGATCGCTGTATGATCTCCGTTAACTTACATCTGTGATTGATGATCATAGTGTGATCCCAGTAAATTCATACCGGCGATGGATGACCTTGCTACAATCTCATACCTGTGACCAATGATCACAGTATATCAGTAAAAGCCTTCCTGTGACTGATGATCGCAGTATGATCTCAGTGTATTCCTAAATGTGACCGATGAGCACTGTATGATCCCAGCAAATTCATGAATATGACTGATGATCGCAGTATGATCTCAGTGTATTCCTAAATGTGACCGATGAGCACTGTATGATCCCAGCAAATTCATGAATATGACTGATGATCGCAGTATGATCTCAAAGAATTCATACCTGCCACTCATGATAGTGTTATGACCTGAGAGCCTTTATACCTGTGACTGATGATTGTATGAATTCATAAATGTGACCGATGATTGTATGAATTCATAAATGTGACCGATGATTGTATGAATTCATAAATGTGACCGATGATTGTATGAATTCATAAATGTGACCGATGATTGTTGAATGATCTCAGTAAAGTCATACCTGTGACTGATGATCCCAGTATGATTTCAATAATCTCATACCTGGGACCAATGATAGCAGTATGATGTCATACCTGGGACCAATGATAGCAGTATGATGTCATACCTGAGACCAATGATAGCAGTATGATGTCATACCTGGGACCAATGATAGCAGTATGATGTCATACCTGGGACCAATGATAGTAGTATGATGTCATACCTGGGACCAATGATAGTATGATGTCATACCTGGGACCAATGATAGCAGTATGATGTCATACCTGGGACCAATGATAGTAGTATGATGTCATACTTGTGACCAATGATAGTAGTATGATGTCATACCTGGGACCAATGATAGTAGTATGATGTCATACCTGTGACCAATGATAGTAGTATGATGTCATACCTGGGACCAATGATAGTAGTATGATGTCATACTTGTAACCAATGATAGTAGTATGATGTCATACCTGGGACCAATGATAGTAGTATGATGTCATACCTGTGACCAATGATAGTAGTATGATGTCATACCTGGGACCAATGATAGTAGTATGATGTCATACCTGGGACCAATAATAGTAGTATGATGTCATACCTGGGACCAATGATAGCAGTATGATGTCATACCTGGGACCAATGATAGCAGTATGATGTCATACCTGGGATCAGTGTTAATTTTGTTGACTAAAACTGACTAAAACATTTTAGTCAACTAACTTAATACCATTTTAGTCAACAAAAATACGACTAAAACGAAAACAATTGAGATGACTAAACTACGACTAAAACTAAAATGCCATTTTATTCAAAAGACTAAGACTAAAACTTAACTGAAATTTAACGTCAAAATGAACACTGGCCTGTAGTGCATGTTCATACCTCAATAACATAAATAATAACATATTAGATTTTTCACTCCAGCAGTAAATAATGAGTTTGGAAATTGTAGAGAAATGCTTAAATAATGCATTACAATTTAATGACACCCATTAGATTTTAGATGACTAAAATGATTTTAGTCAACTAAAATGTACTGGAGATTTAGTTAACTAAATAGGACTAAAACTAAAACAATTGCAGAAGACTAAAATGGGACTAGAACTAAAATGCCATTTTAGTCCTAAGAACTAAATTGAAATTTGCAGCCAAAATTAACACTGCCTGTGACCAATGATCGCAGTATGATGTCATACCTGTGACCAGTGCTTGCAGTATGATGTCATGCCTGTGACCAGAATGGCATATTACAGTGCACACATGCAATAATGACATTAAAACCTGCAAGGCTATTTAAAAGTACCTGGACATTATTAGGGTATGCCCCCCCAAGTATGTACCTATATACCTGTGACAGTTCTTG
>BLSH010214068.1:318752-332655 GCA_018402905.1 Glandirana rugosa | reverse complement strand
TAGTGATGGGGTAAATCGACTTCTCCTCCACCGGTCACTTGGGAAATTTTGTTGCGGGGTCACGGCACTAGAAAAGTTAAGAACCACTGATCTAGGTACTGCTGCTGCAAACAATAAATAATTTGCAGTGTAATTGCAGAACAGCCCTATTCACTTGAATGGGTCACATTCCACTGGCACTAGACCCACCAAAAGCAACAGAGGGTATTTCTGCCACAGCCACAAAGCAAAGAATCATGGCTGCTGCATGTGCACACCCCTGGCCACCTCCTCTTCAGCTAAATGGGGTAGTGATTGAGGGGCAGTAAAAGTGCAGCTCAACTACAGGGTTTTATAGCCCTCTTCCCCCAACCCCTAGTATGAAAGAATCCTAAAAGAATTGAAGTCCTTCACTTTGAAATGTGAATGATAGTAAATAAGGAGACACTTTTTTTTCTAATTTGAATGTCCAATCATGAGTAAAGAAGATACAATAAACAGGACTTTTTCCGGCATATGATTGGTTGATTAATGTGGACAAAAAAAAAATCAAACATGGCAGTAGTTACGTGCACCTTATTTAATAATGACATTTATTGATTATGTTATTGCTTTATTATTAATATCTGCCCCATTTCTATACTTGCCAGCAGGTAGTGACATGGAAAATGAAGCAGCGTACAGAAGCACAGACGTCTGGAAAGAATTTCCAATTAGTCCATATTGTAAACACAACTTCATTTTATTACAGCACATGCTTAGTACAAAGCATTCCTCCACAAGTCCTCTGCGTAAACCCAGCCAAGGTGATTGACGGCACAAATATGGATTGAAATATTTGTGGAGGTTCTGCTGATACAAGTGTTGTAGTATTCAGCTGCCTCTATCACTAAATATTTGATTGCAATACAGAATATTACTTATTTGTCTTAAAGCTGAACTCCGGGGCGGAAAAACATTTACCTCTCAGTGGGTGGCGAGGGAGGTGATGAGTAAGATGTTATACTTCATTTTATTCCTTGTTCTCCAGGTAGATGGTGCTCTTCTCCACTATCCAATGCCCCGGAATGAGGGTGGGCCCTCTGCATCCTCCCGTACAATGCAGGACATCTGGACCTGCATTGTATGGGGTTACGTCATAGAGCTCTGACCAGTTGGACAGCGAAGTGAAGAAGCTTCGTAGGACCCATGGCAGGAAGAGAAGGATGTCTGCAGGAATGAGGATCAAGGCAAATTTGCTTTGAAACTAGCTAAAAGAAAGTTAAGAGCAGGGCTGGCGAGTGTGGGGGAGTGGATGGTGCTAGTCTTGCCCAGGGCACGGGTGACTACAACAGGAGACAGGGTCAGATGGAGCAGACTGACCGAGCAGGATAGTTTCGCCTACGTCCGGAGGCCCGCCTCCTCAGCTGTGCCCGCCTTGTCTATCGGCGGGTCCTCACTGTCCTCCTCCGCCTCCTCAGCTGTGCCCACCCGACATTCTTCAGCCTCTCGTATTCCCCGGCCAGGCTAGAGGGGAAGTCAGCGGCTGTGGCTGCGCCCCCTAGGCAGCAGTGCGCCCTAGGAGGCTGCCTAGTTTGCCTAGCGGGAGCACCGGCCCTGGTTAGGATCCAGTTTGTGCCAATGCGCAGCGATATGTAACATGTGCATCGCAATCGATGGTTTCATGCGTAGGCGCCCCAACGCGTGCATTTGTACGTACGTATATGTGAGGTGAGGGGGCCTGAAATTTTTTTTGGTGGGGGATTTTATGTGCTTGGGTGTAACATTCATTTTTTACAATTAAAAAAGAAAATGCTCCACTAAATGCAATGCCATGGTGGCCGGAAACTGTCAAGGGGGACCCCGAAGTGATATCATACACCTCGCTTCCGGGTCAGGAACAAAATAGGGAGGATAGCAGATGGGCGTGCATGGTGGGGGTCCTCTACCCACGTGTGTGGAAGCAACTGGGCGCCAGCGGAGCTGCCTGAATGCTTCCACCAGGCAAGTGAGCGCTGCTGCTTGCCCGCAGGGCTAAATGTAGAAAGAAACTACCTACCCAGCGCCCCAAACTGCATGTCCCAGGCATCGTGGGAGACGGACATGATTGCGGCATTCGTCCCCCGCCGGAGACAGATGGGAATGCAGTAGTCCCACCCGCCGCAGGAGGCGGGCGAAATGCGACTCCCTGGCCAATCAGGTCTCAGGAACTGCTTCCTGATTTGCCGGGAGGAGAATCAGGAAGACATTAGCGAGTATTAATTCACTATTGTCACACAAGTGCCCATCCTTTCTTGAAGCCAATTAGAGCCTCAGGCTCTAATCATGTGCTTAAAAAAAAAATTGGAATCCATGCGTTCTGCGCCCCACATGTAAAACTGGCTGTGGCATGTGTACAACCGCTGTAGCTAAATGGGATAGCGGCTGGGGAGAGGGAGGGCAGTAAAAGCACGGCTCAACTGCTGCATTTTTCCCCCCGCCCCCCAACCTCACGTGTTAACAAACCCTAAGTGTGAATTTTTATGGTAACAATATCATCTATACCTTGCAACACTAAATAAAACTGGTCATTCGTTTAGAACTCATATGAGCAAACAATTTTATAGAAAAATCTATATGTTTGTAAGCCAAGTTTACAGTTTATTTATTATGACTATTTTTGTTGTAGTTATTATTATCTTCTGTCACTGTATACAGCTGTAACCATTCCATTTCATCCCTGCTTGCCCTGGTATTTACAATTCCTGGAATTCTGGAGCTTCTCATAAAACTCTGCGTATGGCGAACCACATATGTGAAGACTCGTATGTGAACTGCGAGGAACGAACGCACATCTAATCCACCGCGGCAAAAAATAGACTTCGGCTGTAAACTTGCAGATGTTTCATTTTCTGGGCTATTTTTAGCTCTACAAATAACAAAACATGCTGGCTGTAAAAATATTTGAATAAAACAATATGGGACAGGTACTCGGAATCTTGCTGAATTATGTGATTATATTTGACATTCTTGTGTGCTAATGCCGCCACACAGGAACAAGTGCCTGGTGTATTTTTAACACAAGCCGAGGTCTGGGAATTGCTTTGTGTAACTTTCTCCAGGATTCACATAAACCGTGCTCACATCTGGAAAGCTGGAATATGTGCCTGAAAGTAAAACTCCTGAAAGTAAAAAATTCTTACAGAGAAAAAAAAAATAGGGATTGTTCCCATGTGCTCATACATGTTATTTAAGTATATATTTGATTCATTTATTTTAATGGTGTACTTACATGTGCATAGTTGTATAAAATGCATCAAAAATACCTTCTTAACCACTTCAGCCCCGGAAGGATTTCACACTTTAGGACCAGAGCACTTTTTGCGATTCGGGACTGCGTCGCTTTAACTGACAATTGCGCGGGCGTGTGACGTTGTACCCAAATAAAATTTGCGTCCTTTTTTCCCACAAATAGAGCTTTCTTTTGGTGGTATTTGATCACCTCTGCGTCATTTCTGATCGCCGTTATAAACAAAAGAAGAGCGACAATTTTGCAAAAAAAAACCAAATTTCTTACTTTTTGTTAAAATACAAATCCAAAAAAAAATATTTTTGGTAAAAAAAATCGCATTCGGCATTTATTGATTGGTTTGCGCAAAAGTTGCCGCGTTTACAGACGATGAGAATTCATTTCTGGGATTTTTTTTATTATTATTTTTTACTAGTAATGGTGGCAATCTGCAATTTTTAGCGGTACTGCGATATTGCAGCGGAAATCTCGGACCATTTTGACACTTTTTTGGGACCATTGGCATTTATACAGCGATCAGTGCTATAAAAATGCACGGATTACTGTGTAAATGCCATTGGCAGTGAAGGGATTAACCTGGATGGGGCGCTCTAAGGGTTAACTGTGTTCCCTGGGCGTGTTCTAACTGTATGGGGGCTGCCCTAGCTGGGGAAAGGGGATGATCACGGCTTCCATATACAGGAAGACTGTGATCATCGCCCTTCCCCCTCTATGAGAACGGAGATCCGTGTTTACTTACACGGACCTCCATTCTCTCACTGCGGGGGGGCATCATGGGTAGCCGGCGGCGATCGAGTCCGCTGCACCCGCTCCCTGGCCCCCCCGGACACAGTGAGCGCCTCGCACTCACAGCGCACGCACTCACAGCACTCGTAATCGTATGACGGCGGTTTGCGGTAACGAGCCACTCTGTCGCCGTCAGACTGCGGTCAGCAGTCGGCAAGTGGTTAAGCACACGTTTTACTGATATTTTTTTTAATTTATTTACAGCTGTATCCTATCACATTTTATCATTACAATTTTTATTTATATTAACATTATTTATTTTTTTTAGGCTACATTCGCATGACCATAAACAAAAACCACATTTAAAAGCATTTTTTTTTACGGATCTGAATGCAGCTGCATTGTTATCAATGGAGACATTCACAAAGGTGCATAAACACGCACAGCGTTCAAATACGTGACGAAAATCCAAAAATCTGCTTGAGGGCATATGATTTAGGCGCTTACGAATGTATACCAAACACAAAAAATGCTTTCTAGTACTGAAAAAAAAAACAGGAGGACAATTTTACGCATTTAAAGTGGTTGTCAACTCGTGACAACCACTTTAACCTACAGGTAAGCCTAGAATAAGGCTTACCTGTAGGTGCCCTGCATATCTCCTAAACCTGTACGGTTCAGGAGATATGCAGTGTATGTGCTGTGCTGACGTAATTTCGGCACATGCGCAGTGAAGAAACGGCCTCCGTGACATTTCTCCACTGAGATCGTGGCCCCGGGAAGGTAAAGGGACTGAAGATGGACGCTGCCTGCACAGGGGACATCGCTGGATGTCGCAGGCTTTGTTTTCAGGTAAGTGGCACATAATGGGCTACTATGCGATGCATAGTAGCCCATTATGCATCTACTTTGCAGGGGAATGTAGAGGAAGTAAACCCAATCTGTGTTTACTTCCTCGTTAAAAAAAATGGATCTAAAAGCAAGTATTTACTGATCATTTTTGGCAACTTTTGTTTCAGAAAAACCTTGCCTATATGATCAGTAAGATTTTCACTGAATATAATACAATGAACCTCTGCGCCTCTGGAAATAATGTGCAAAATAGAGTGTTGTAAGCTGCCGTACACCTCATATTTCCAAAATGTATAAAGCAGTTTAAATATACATTGCTCAAAAAAAATTAAGGGAGCACTTTTTATATTTTGGCCCTGAAGTCGCCAAAAGTAGTGCAGGAACTACTTTTGGAAATCGGTGCGACGCCACAAAGTCGCACTGATTGGGACAGTGTAGTTGCCGGCAATAGGCTGTGATTTGGCATGCAATTTGACATGTCAAATCGCACCGATGTGAACGGGGGCTAAATCAGAGTATAGCATCAAGTCAATTAAACCCCTGGGCCATTGGTATGGTCACTTATGTAGCAGAGGGGGTTGTTAATCAGTTGCAGCTGCTTTGGTGTTTATGAAATTAACAAAAGGTGCACTAGATGG
Source organism: Glandirana rugosa (assembly GCA_018402905.1). NCBI lineage: Eukaryota > Metazoa > Chordata > Amphibia > Anura > Ranidae > Glandirana > Glandirana rugosa. Next base: position 327,192 of record BLSH010214068.1, on the reverse strand, counting down.
GCAACAATGAGACAATCTCCAAAACAGGAATGGTTTACAGGTGGAGGCCACTGACATTTTTTTCCCTACTCATCTTTTCTAACTGTTTTTCACTATATTTGCATTTGGCTAGGGAGAGTGTCACTACTGGTAGCATGGGGGGGTACCTGGACCCTATAGAGGTTGCACAGGCAGTCCAACTCCTCCAGGATGACACATCAATATGTGCCATTGCCAGAAGGTTTGCTGCGTCTCCCAGCACCATCTCAAGAGCATGGAGGAAATTCCAGGACACAGGCAGTTACTATAGGATAGGGCCGTAGAAGGTCCTTCACCCATCAGCAGGACCGGTATCTGTTCCTTTGTGCAAGGAGGAACAGAGCTGTGAACATGTGGAATAGACTCCCTCCAGAGGTGGTTCTGGTCAGCTCAGTAGATTGCTTTAAAAAAGGCCTGGATTCTTTCCTTAATGTACATAACATAACTGGCTACTAACATTTATAGGTATAGTTGATCCAGGGAAAATCTGATTGCCTCTAGGGGACTCAGGAAGGAAGTTATTCCCCCACTATTGGAATTGGATCACGCTTTGTTGGGGTTTTTTGCCTTCCTCTGAATCAACTGTGGGTGAAGGATTGTGTATATGAAATGGTATGGTTATATATATTTTTCGTTTTTTTTTTTTTTTTGGTTGAACTAGATGGTCTTTTTTCAACCTTGCTAACTATGTAACTATGTAACTCTCACTGCCATTAGGTATCGGGATGAAACCCATTGACCCATTGTCAAACCCTACGCTGGTGCAGTGGGTCCTTGCTTCCTCCTGGTGCACAACAATGCCCGGCATCATGTGGAGAGAGTATGAAGTCACTTCCTGGAGGATAAAGAGGATACCATTGAATGGCCTCCACGCCTGCCTGATCTAAATCCAACAGAACACCTCTGGTACATTAGGTTTCGGTCCAGGTTTGCACCTTAGTCTGTTCTGGAGCTCAGAGATGCCCTGGTCCAGATCTGGGAGGAAATACCCTAGGACATCCGTCGTCTCATTAGGAGCATGCCCCAACATTGTCAGGCATGCATACAAGGACGTGGGGGCCTTACAAACTACTGAGTACCATTTTGAGTTGCTGCAATGAAATTTCAGAATGGACTAGACTGCTGCATCATTTTCTCACTTTGATTTTCGGGGTGTCATTGAATTCAACCCTCTGTAGGTTGATTATTTTAATTTCCATCAAACAATGTGGCATCCTTTTGTTCCTAACACATTACCCAGTCCATATCAGTATAGATATCCAACATGATATTTTTTTCCATTGAGATCTGATGTGTTTTCAAAGAGTTCCTTTAATTTTTTTTGGGCAGTGTAGTTGGGTTGGTGTAGCGCTCTCAACAAAAAATGTTTATGGCCGTGTAAATGTAGCCCAAACACTGGTCAAAATAGAAAAATTACACATTTTTTTTTCCAATTCCAAAAAAATAACAATAAACTTTTTTAATTTTATCTGTAGATTGCAAAAGAGTATTGCCAAATGAAAGTCTCGCTTGTTCCACCCAAAAAACCTCAGAACATAATTGTTATCTTACATAGCGACAAAGTTATTTGCTGAATCAATAGACCCATGAAAAATCCAGAAAATGTCTCTGGTCCCTAGGAGGTATATAAGTGGAACAACTGAAGTGATTGAATTTGCCTGTGTCTGGCCCCTAGTACCTCCAAACCAGTTGTTGTATTCAAATTGTAACTTTTATTGCACACTTTGTAACATTGAGTGCTTGCTCACATACAGAATATTGTGGCGACCAGTATTTTTCCACACTGGAAGAACACCACTCATCACTAGGACACATAGAAAACAATTGCTTTCTATGTGACCTGTTTGCGTTGCAATGCAATGCACTGCACTGCTCTACAGTGACACAAATAAGGTGTCACTTTTGTGCACTACAAATAAAGTTCTTACAAAAAACAGAAGAAACAAGTGAGCCGTGTGATGCAGTAAAATGTACATCACACCGCCCCCTACCGCCGGCTCACTGCTGCCGGAACTGAGCGAGCGCTGCCCACAAACTAAACCACTCTGGCTTAGTGTGTGGGCAGTGTGAACTGGCCCTGATAAAAGGAATAAATGCTGTAGGCAACACAATATGGGGAATAACCTAGGAACATGGATTCATCTTAAGGCACCAGATTTTCTGGGCCTATAGGCCTCTGAGACATAATTCCTGTCCTGAGCATATTATTTAATTTTCAACTTAAACCATTCTGCTACCTGAAATGAAACTTCTGGATAAAATCTACTTTAAATAAACAGAAAAAAAATAATAATAATCTTTTCTTGGTAAAACCATCTCTGTGGACTGCTGGCCATGCAGAAGTTTCCAGGAATTGATGTGATTGAATCATCTTTGTTAAACAGGGAATATCAAACCACAATCCGTCTACTCTCGGAGGATCCTTCCCATCAAGAAATCAATTCATTTTCTATATCCTGTAGTTGAAGGTCATAACAAATGGACTACGGGCTAGCCAGATTTATTTTTAACTTAATAGGTATCCCACTGGGCCAAGAACTGAGGCTGCGGGTGAGGTTACCTTATTGCCTATACACAATACATGACAGCATATAATGCTGAACAACTCTGCTAAAATGCCAGCTTGGGACCATTTCATCTTACATCATTTATAATATTATTATTCTTATATACAAGTACAAGCATAAAATAAAGATCATTTATTTGGTGCATTTGACTTTGGGGTTTCAGTTTTCTTCAGGAGAAATTAAAATTAAACTCCACTTAAAACCCAAAGAACTAAACCACTGAAGCTTGTGGGTGAGGTCAGCCTAGACCCTAGTCCCCAAGAAATCCAACTGGAGGTGGACGCCAGCAGGCTAAATACCCAAGTGGCTTCTTGGGTCTCAAGGGAGTCTGGTGGTAATATCTTGAGTTTCCTGTCCCCTCTTGGCCCTTACCAAGGGAAACTATATTAGTTCTGGGTCAATTTTATTATGGTATTTTTGCTTTTAAGTTTATATGTTTTAAACTCTTGACACACACATCAAAATGAATGGGCTGGCAACACCCAAAAATCAGAGTATACACATCTGTGCAGTGTGGTGTACTATAATGCAGGTGCATTGCAGTGCACTACAGGTGTGCATTGAGGTGCAATTAAAATTGTTGTAAACCCTTACATAAACCCAGTGAAGTGAATGGTTGATGCACAGAGATAAAACAAGCCCTCCGACATAAGTTGTACTTATCTACAGTATCTGCAGCCCTCTCTCCTCTACATCTGTTCAAAGTGCTTAATTATAAAGCTTGTCTGAGAGTTCAGAAAAAAAGGGAGAGCGGAGAGCTGAAGTTACACTCTGCAGAGCTCAGTGAGGAGAGGTCTGAGAGCTGATTGGAGGGAAGAGACACGCCCACCTTCACACAGCACACAGGAATAAAGCTGTGGCTGTCAATCAGCTGGAGGTCCTTCCCCTGTCACCTTTTTTCTCTTGGTGTCAGGAAAACTTGTCAGAAGTGATTCATTCTGATAGCAGAGGAACAAAGCAGCAGACAGAAATTACACTTAGTGCTATTAAAGCAGAACTTCAGTCATTTTTTCATATTTCCATCTATTAAATCTTCTGCCCTTGTTGTTTTAACTTTGGATAGTAAAACGTTTTTTCTGCCAGTAAATACCTTATACAGCCCACTTCCTGTTTCTTGTCTGGTCATTGGCCTAGGCTTATGACATCATGCACAGCTCTCTCTCTCACTCTTGTGAGAGTTTGCCAGGAAGGGAGGGGGGGTGAGTCATATGAGGGCCAATGAGAGCTGCAGAGCTGGAGGTGTACCTCTGTGCGTCTGTGTAAGTCCAGGAAGTGAACAGACAGCAGCTTCAGCTGCCCACAGTTAAAATGATTACAGCCAGACTTAGTGGAGGGAATTTTCTGCAGCATATTTGGCAAGTGCAGAATCACAGTATAAAATAATATGCAACGTGGTTGGAGGGAAGCTTCAGAATGGCAAAGATGTTTTTATTACAAATTATGTGAGCAGACTGCAATTCCTCTTTAACCCCTTCTGCCTCGGAAATATTTACCCACTTAATGACCAGGCCATTTTTCTTGATATGGCACTGTGCCTCTTTAACTGACAATTGCAGAGAGCTGAAGTTACACTCTGCAGAGCTCAGTGAGGAGAGGTCTGAGAGCTGATTGGAGGGAAGAGACACGCCCACCTTCACACAGCACACAGGAATAAAGCTGTGGCTGTCAATCAGCTGGAGGTCCTTCCCCTGTCACCTTTTTTCTCTTGGTGTCAGGAAAACTTGTCAGAAGTGATTCATTCTGATAGCAGAGGAACAAAGCAGCAGACAGAAATTACACTTAGTGCTATTAAAGCAGAACTTCAGTCATTTTTTCATATTTCCATCTATTAAATCTTCTGCCCTTGTTGTTTTAACTTTGGATAGTAAAACGTTTTTTCTGCCAGTAAATACCTTATACAGCCCACTTCCTGTTTCTTGTCTGGTCATTGGCCTAGGCTTATGACATCATGCACAGCTCTCTCTCTCACTCTTGTGAGAGTTTGCCAGGAAGGGAGGGGGGGTGAGTCATATGAGGGCCAATGAGAGCTGCAGAGCTGGAGGTGTACCTCTGTGCGTCTGTGTAAGTCCAGGAAGTGAACAGACAGCAGCTTCAGCTGCCCACAGTTAAAATGATTACAGCCAGACTTAGTGGAGGGAATTTTCTGCAGCATATTTGGCAAGTGCAGAATCACAGTATAAAATAATATGCAACGTGGTTGGAGGGAAGCTTCAGAATGGCAAAGATGTTTTTATTACAAATTATGTGAGCAGACTGCAATTCCTCTTTAACCCCTTCAGCCCCGGAAATATTTACCCACTTAATGACCAGGCCATTTTTTTTGATATGGCACTGTGCCTCTTTAACTGACAATTGCGTGGTCGTGCGACGTTGTACCCTAACAAAATCAATGTCCTTTTTTCCCCACAAATTAAGCTTTCTTTTGGTGGTATTTGATCACCTCTGTGATTTTTATTTTTTTCACTATAAACAAATTTAAAAAAAACAATATTTTTTACTTTCTGCTACAATACATACTGTATCCAAAAAAAATATATAAAAAAACGAATTTATTCATCAATTTAGGCCAATATGTATTCTGCTACTGCTACTGCTGCTTCTGCACGCCCACAGTATCTCTTGCATGAAACGGCATATGGGTACGTTGTTTCGCGCAATAGAGCCGCCCAGCCGCAGTATATGTTTGGTGGGCAGTCTTAAAGTGATTCATTGAGACAACTGCACACTATAGAAGGATATGCTTCATATTTCATCATGTCTGAGGTTTACAAACACTTTAACTTTGCACTGCAACTCACCACAATGCACATCTACAGTGTTTTGCTGTCCAGAAATGAGCGTTATGACATGGGTCACAGCATTATGGTGTGAATTTGCTCTTAAGAAACCATATCCTAGATTGTAAGCTCTAACGAGCAGGGCCCTCTAATTCCTGTATTGAATTGTATTGTAACTGTACTATCTGCCCTCATATTGTATAGTGGTGCGCAAATTGTTTGCACTATATAAATTCTGTATATGAATAATAATAATATCCTAAAAGAGTACTGTCTGTGATACTTTTTTTATCTGCGCCAACACTCAAACTTTCAGGACTGGCTGTACCCTCTTCTTCTAAGGTCCAAGCAGTACCTTAAATGAACAGGGTAAACCCAAAACCATGTCCTGAAAATTTGAAAGTTGAATATTTTCGTTGCATGTGTACTAATATAACTACAATCTCCTCAAACCTGTCCTAAAAGCAATATTCCCTGATCATCATGTTGACCATCTTTCTCAATATTTTGAATCACTGATATGCAGCAAGTACACAGGTAAAGAATTAAAACCAAGCAACTAGCATTTTCAGAAGGTCAGCAGGGGCACATCCAATATATTCTATAATGACAGGTTTAATTGAATTCAAATACTGTTAAAGTTGGCAGAAACATGATACTTTAATGGGGCAATTGCATGTGCAGGCATTCTTTTTTGGCAATAAATGGTTCTTAAGTTGTATGCTACCAGACAGATTTGCATACTTTAAGAGATTGCTGCATGTTACCAGAGAGAACTTACATTGGCAATAAATTGTTCTTAAAGCAATTGTATACCCCAAAACTATTTTTTACCTACAGGTAAGTCTATAATAAGGCTTACCTGTAGGTAAAATGAATATCTCCTAAACCTGTATGGTTTAGGAGATATTCCACTTGCATGCAGCCACTGACATCAGCGGCACATGCGCAGCGATGTACCGGTGAAGGCCCGGCGTATAGCGCCGGTGTACTGTCACTTTAGCCAATTTGTCAAAAACATCAATTACATCATTTCCGGTGTGTCCAATTTTATTCCACAATGTCCACGTAGACCTAGAGTTTGTTATAACCAATGTCGGAAGGCTGAGCAAAGTGAAGACGTGGGGCCGACTGGCCACTTTAACCCGTGTCCACGTCGGCGGACTATATGTTGTTTTTTTTTGTTGGAATGTCCCTAACGTCACTTCCGTAACATACTGTCTACAATCACAGGAGGAGTGACGCATGCGCAGTTGGACATGGGCGCATGGGCAGTAACTGCCGGAAATGACGCAATTGGCGTTTTTGACATATTGGCTACAGTGGCAGAGGAACTTGCCAGAAAGTCTGCCAGAAAAAAGAGCTCATGCCATTCACAGCACCGGAGCCGCAAACCCAAAAGAAACCCCCGAGGGAAGATGTCCACTCCCTCTACCGGGACCGAGCAGCCCTGTCCGATCTTTGTTCTGACATAAGTATTTCATAGTGAGCTAGTATGCGGTGCATATTAGCTCATTATGCCTTTGCCTTACAGTTTTTTTTTTGTTTGTTTTTTGGGCTTTTTTTGAGCGCATACAACTGCTTTAAGTTGTATGTTGCCTCTTACCAGGATTAGATCTATGTAGCCAGATTTCCTTGCATTTTGTCCTCCTATATTTTTTTTTGCATTAACAGGAAATGATTCGCCATAAAGAAAATTAGCAAACATTTTACCAAGTGGTCACGTTTTTTTTTCTGAGGCAGAAGGTACATAATCATATCTAATAATGGAGCCTTCTTTGAGAGCTTGGATCCAGAATTCAAGTAAAACTCAGAGTCACTGAAGCTTGCCTGTGTTTAGTCTATGAGAAAACCTCCAACAATTTCTTACGTCAAAATCTAGCACCACTAGCATCATCACACTTGAGAACTCTTAGCTTCCCTTCGTTTCTATTTTTATAAAGCTCAATCCCATACATTTAGCCTTTTCTTGTATGCCAGATGCGTATAAAACTAAGGAAAGAAATTTGTATCTGATAGAACCATTTCCTCTAAATTTAGATAGAAAGGAAAAAAAAAAGAAGACTGACTTAAATAATGATCCTTGGCAGTATCAGAATACCCTTTGTGGACTTAACAGACATATGGTCCCAAGGGTAGCCACCAAACTCTATATATAATGTGAATGCCTGGGTATGCTTCACCAAGGTAATTTTCATACAACTCCAAAGTAGTTCAGAGGCACTCTTGTGCCTTGAAAAATAGATAGTACAAAACGGAAACATTTATTGTGTAACATTTTGATGGATCTCTGCCCGATTGGCGAAGTCTTGAGAAAGACGGGAAAAGATCCATTGTAACATTGGCACAATAATTGTCACCCATGAATGCCTGGACACATCCAACATATACAGTATTTCACAAAAGTGAGTACACCCCTCACATTTTTGTAAATATTTTATTATATCTTTTCATGTGACAACACTGAAGAAATGACACTTTGCTGCAATGTAAAGTGAATGTACAGCTTGTATAACAGTGTAAATTTGCCATCCCCTCAAAATAACTCAACACACAGCCATTAATGTCTAAATCGCTGGCAACAAAAGTGAGTACACCCCTAAGTGAAAATGTCCAAAATGGGCCCAAAGTGTCAATATTTTGTGTGGCCACCATTATTTTTCAGCACTGCCTTAACCCTCTTGGGCATGGAGTTCACCAGAGCTTCACAAGTTGCCACTGGAGTCCTTTTCCACTCCTCCATGACGACATCACGGAGCTGGTGGATGTTAGAGACCTTGTGCTCCTCCACCTTCCGTTTGAGGATGCCTCACAGAGGCTCAATAGGGTTTAGGTCTGGAGACATGCTTGGCCAGGGCCGGCTCTACCACTAGGCGGAGTAGGCGTCCGCCTAGGGCGCACTGCCGCCTAGGGGCACCTGGCCACTGTTGATCTGTCACTGGCTGCTCTGCATTGATTCATGTAAAAACTGACACTGTCTGACTGAGATAATGAGATTGTATTATCACATGCCATTTGCAAATGTATATACAAATAGTGACTGATCTTCCAAATACCCCCCTCCGCCCTCACCCCCCC
>BLSH010214068.1:286880-298312 GCA_018402905.1 Glandirana rugosa | reverse complement strand
ACACTGGTGGCGGTGAGTAACAGTACGTAGGTCACTGATGGGTGAAGCGTGTCTGGCGGTGGTCTCTAATGGGTGACCGGTGTCTGGTGGTGATCATTAATGCATGACGGGTGACTGGCGGTGGTCACAGATGCATGACAATGAGTGGCGGTGGTCACATATGTGTGACGGGTGACAGGTGACTGGTGGTGGTCACTGATGGGTGACGGGTGACTGGCAGTGGTCACTGAAGGGTGACGGGTGACTGGCAGTGGTCACTGAAGGGTGACGGGTGACTGGCGGTGGTCACTGATGGGTGACGGGTGAGTGGCGGTGGTCACTGATGGGTGACTGGCGGTGGTCACTGATGGGTGACGGGTGACTGGCGGTGGTCACTGATGGGTGACGGGTGGTGGTCAGTGATGGGTGATGGGTGACTGGCGGTGGTCAGTGACGGGTGACGGCTGATACTAGTGTCGGTGACAGGCAGTGTTCCAAAGGAACACGCCGCCACCGACGCGCACGCGCAGCGCGCTCCCGATTGCGCGCATGCGCCGTGCGAACGGTGGGCGTGCCATTTGTGATCGGTCGATCACGTGGTGAACAGCCATAACCAATGGGTGTTCACCCCTGTCGATGAAGCGGCGTGTCCTGGGGACACGCCGACACCGACAGAGCCGGGATGCGCGCGCCCGATCGCGCGCAATCCCGGCTTAAAGGGAGGACGTCATATGACGTCCACCCGCAACAATAGCAGGTCCGCTCCGCCGTCATTTGACGGTGGGCGGTCCTGATGTGGTTAATAAAATGGGAATGGTTGGTGATATTAACTTCCTGTTTGTGACACATTAGTATATGTGAGGGGGGAAACTTTTCAAGATGGGTGGTGACCATGGTGGCCATTTTGAAGTTGGCCATTTTGAATCCAACTTTTGTTTTTTCAATAGGAAGAGGGTCATGTGACACATCAAACTTATTGGGAATTTCACAAGAAAAACAATGGTGTGCTTGGTTTTAATGTAACTTTATTCTTTCATGAGTTATTTACAAGTTTCTGACCACTTATAAAATGTGTTCAATGTGCTGCCCATTGTGTTGGATTGTCAATGCAACCCTCTTCTCCCACTCTTCACACACTGATAGCAACACCGCAGGAGAAATGCTAGCACAGGCTTCCAGTATCCGTGGTTTCAGGTGCTGCACATCTCGTATCTTCACAGCATATGGTTTTCTTTTGGTTTTTATGGTCAGTAAAAACCAATACCGGGTGAGCTGCTCCTTCCAGGAGGTACCGCCATTCCTCCAAAGCCGACTTGATGGCCAGCAATTCCCTATCACGACATCATAGTTCCAGCAAGATGGTGCACCACCACATTATGGGTGTTAGGTCCGAGCATTCCTAGATGAACAGTTTCCTGGAAAGTGGATTGGTCGTCGTGGGCCAGTTGAATGGCCCCCAAGGTCTTCCGATCTGACCCCCTTAGACTTTTATCTTTGGGGTCATCTGAAGGAAATTGTCTATGCTGTGAAGATACAAGATGTGCAGCACCTGAAACTACGGATACTGGAAGCCTGCGCTAGCATTTCTCCTGCGGTGTTGCTATCAGTGTGTGAAGAGTGGGAGAAGAGGGTTGCATTGACAATCCAACACAATGGGCAGCACATTGAACACATTTTATAAGTGGTCAGAAACTTGCAAATAACTCATGAAAGAATAAAGTTACGTTACAACCAAGCACACCATTGTTTTTCTTGTGAAATTCCCAATAAGTTTGATGTGTCACATGACTCTCTTCCTATTGAAAAAACAAAAGTTGGATTCAAAATGGCGGACTTCAAAATGGCCACCATGGTCACCACCCATCTTGAAAAGTTTCCCCCCTCACATATACTAATGTGCCACAAACAGAAAGTTAATATCACCAACCAACTTCTTTCTAGAAGTTTTTTTTTTTATGTACTTTTATGCGGGTACATAACTGCTGTCGGGGTGTATTAACTTCCAGAATTTGTATGATGAGAAAATTCTAGATTTTCACTGCTTATAGTGTTGGTACTCTAAATGGTTTTACTATATAGTACTTTGTTTAATCATTTTTTTTTATTTTTTATGATTTAACCACTTAACCGCTTCACCCCCTGAAGGATTTCCCACTGTAGGTCCAGAGAACTTTTTGCGATTCGGCATTGCGTCGCCTTAACTGACAATTGCGCGGTCATGCGACGTTGCACCCAAACTAAATTTGCGTAATTTTTTCCCCACATATAGAGCTTTCTTTTGGTGGTATTTGATCCCCTCTGCATCATTTCTGATCACCGCTATAAACAAAAAAACAGCAACAATTTTGTATGTATGTATGTATGTGTATATACATTTTTTTTTTTGTTTGTTTTTTTTTTGGTTGAACTGGATGGACTTGTGTCTTTTTTCAACCTGACTAACTATGTAACTATGTAACTATGTAACTATGAAAAAAAAAACAATATTTCTTATCTTTTGCTAAAATACAAATCCAATAAAAAAATGTAAAAAAAAAAACAAACGTATTCATCGGTTTTGGCTGATTTATATTCTTCCTCATATTTTTGGTAAAAAAAAAATCACAATCGGCGTTTATTGATTGGTTTGTGCAAAAGTTGCCACGTTTACATACCATGAGAATTAATTTCTGCCATTTTTAAATTTTTTTTTTACTAGTAATGACGGCGATCTGCGATATTTATTGGCACTGTGATATTGGGGCGGACATGTCGGACATTTTTGACACTTTTTTGGGACCAATGACATTTATACGGCGATCAGAAATGTAAATATCCACTGATTACTGTATAAATGCCATTGGCAGAGAAGGGGTTAACACTAAGGGGGCAGTGAAGGGGTTTACTGTGTTCCCCGGGTGTGTTCTAACTGTGAGGGGGCTGGGCTGCCAGGGGCATAAGAGATCTAACTGATCCCGAGTACAGGGATCAGTAGATCTCTGACATGCCGCTTGTCAGAATGGGGAACCGCCTTGTTTACATCAGCGGTTCCCCGTTGTGGCTCTGTAACAGGGTATCGCAAGTTGCCGGCGGGCATCCAGTCCACCCGACCCGTGGCCCCACTCAGAGAGCGTGCGCCGCCGGCAGCGCACGCTCGTCCCCTAGCCACGTGCACTAAAGTGACGACTATAAGCAGAGATTCACGGGGCAGAGCTACGCTGTCGCCACTTATAGTCGTACCGCGGTCTGGAAGTGGTAAAAAAAAAAAATGGTGGATAATGATGAATAGTGGCCGTCTTCTCCTATTCTTAACCTGCCCAAATGTTTTAATTCCAAACAAATATTAATATTTAAGCGTTTAAACAAATTATAAATGGCAAAAGTAGTTTAGCTGCCCCTTTAAGTGTAAATAACACAAATTGACAAAAAATAAAATAAAGGGAAGGCGCTTCACTTTTTGTCAATTTATTAAAACGGTGTGAAGTTCTCGTCTACTTCGTCTGAGAAGCTGTACTCATAGGTTTATCTGGATTTCAGTAAAGAATCAAATCAGCAGTGACTATGAATTCATAACATCTCCACAATATAGATGTATCTGGATGTGATCTGAAATAAGGATGAGGATCCAAAACTGGGTGTAAAATACTAATGTTATTCCACTTGACCTCCAGAAGTTTTACACTCTTCATGACCAGGCCATTTTTTTGCACTACAGCAATGCGTTACATTAACTGACAATAGTGCGGTCGTGCGACGCTGTACCCAAATAAAATTTGTGTCTTTTTTCCCCCCACAAATAGAGATTTCTTTTGGTGGTATTTGATCACCTCTGATTTTTTTATTTTTTGTGCTATAAATAAAAAAACCTGATAATTTTGAAAAAAAAAAAACAATATTTTTTACTTTCCGCTATAAAACACATCCAATAAAAAAAATGTAAAACATCTTACTTCTTCAAAAAGTTAGGCCAATAATGTATTCTACTACATATTTTTGGTAAAAAATCCCAATAAGCGTATATTGATTGGTTTTCGCAAACGTTATAGCATCTACAAACTATGGGATATATTTATGGAATTTTTTTTATACTAGTAATGATGGTAATCAGTGACTTATAGCAGGGCTGCGATATTGCAGCAGACAGTCGAACTGACACTTTTGACTCTTTGCGGGAACCAGTGACAGAAATACATGCACTAAAATATGCACTGTCACTGTACTAATGACACTGGCTGGGAAGGGGTTAAATATCTAGGGCGATCAAATGGTTAACTGTGTGCATAGCCGGTGTTTTTGTGCACGGTTAGGTGCTTTTACTGAGGGAAGAACCTCACAGGTTGAACTTGATGGACTTGTGTCTTTTTTCAACCTCACAAACATGTAACTATGTAAGAGTTGGATTTTGTTCAGGAACACACATTCCATCCCTTACTCCCTGTCAGAACAGAGATCTGCCTTGTTTACATAAGCAGATCCCTGTTCTGTGTGTTTTATCGATGATTGGTGGATGCCAGCAGACATCCAGTGCCCAGCACCAGGAGATCGGCACCCCCCTGCAGGCAGAAGTGCAGAATCACACACATATATATATATATATATATATACACATGATTCTGCACAGGAAAGCCACTCTGTAGCAGTAAATCTGCTATGAGGCTTTCTTGAAGTGGTTAAGAGGAATAAATGAGATGGTGTGCTTTTTACAGTTGTATGGGATCCTGTAAATATAACAACTGAAGAGAGCAACATTTTGTATCTGTAATTTGTATCTGTAATTTGTTACTGCACCATCAAAAAATATATGTTTATCACATATATTTTTTTATACACATTGAAGAAGCCTGTTTTGCAAAAAATAGGTACAGTTCATGACCTTTAATAAAGGATTAGGGCAGGTTGTTCATAACCAGTAAATATCAGGCTGTATGAATGTGTGAGTAATCCCTTTGGTGGCTTTTTAACCACTTCAATACCGGGATCTTTCCCCCCCTTCCTGCCCAGGACAATTTTCAGCTTTTAGCGCTGTCGCTCTTTGAATGACAATTGCGCGGTCATGCTACACTGTACCAAAACTACATTTTTATTATTTTCTTCCCACAAATAGAGCTTTCTTTTGGTGGTACTTGATCACCACTGGGTTTTTATTGCTTGCTAAACAAACTAAAAAAGACCGAAATTTTTGAAAAAGAAAATATTTTTCTTAGTTTCTGTTATAAAGTTTCGTTTTCTCCTTCACTGACGGGCACTGATGAGGCTACACTATGGGCACGGATAAGGCGGCGCTGATGGGCACTGATGAGGTGGCACTGATAAGGTGGCGCTGATGGGCACTGATGAGGAGGCACTAATATGTAGAATTGATGGGCACCGATAGGCGGCACTGATATGCAGCACTGATGGACACCGATAGGGGGCACTAATATACAGCACTGATGGGCACTGATAGGTTGCACTGATGGGCACTAATAGATGGAACTGATGGGCACTTATAGATGGCACTGATTGGCAGCACTGATGAGGAGGTACTGACAGTCATTACTGATGGGCACTGATTGGCATCTGTGAAGGGCACTGACAGGCGTTACTGATGGGCACTGATTGACATCTGTGAAGGGCACTGACAGGCGTTACTGATGGGCACTGATTGGCACTTTGATGGGCACTGATTGGCACTTTGGTGGGCACTGGTTGGGATTTTCATGGGCACTGATTGGCATTGTGGTGGGCACCTTTGATGGGAGCTGCATTGATAATCAATGCTCTGATTATCAGCACAACCCCCCCCCAGACAGGAGAGCCGCCAGTCAGCTCTCCATGACAGAACCGAGGAAAGCCGGTTACAAGCACTTCCTGGTTACCACTGTGATCAGCTGTGATTGGTCACAGCTGATAACGTGGTAAAGAGCCTACAATATAGGCTCTTTACCACGATCGGAGATGCAGAGATGCAGTGCGCACGAGCGGCTTATCCTGTTGGATATACGACGCCTAGTCAGGATTACGAAGCCACATTGCGGACATCAATCAGCAATGGGGCGGGCGGGAAGTGGTTAATGACAGATCTGTGTTTTTTTAGTACTGAGGGGTCACAAAGTGTTTTTAAATATTTTTGTAGTACTAAAATATTTTGTTATATTCTTTATAGTTCCAGAGTGCAGTTTTGCCCCTATTGTTTTCAGATTATTGACGGTATTAGTTACATTACTATTGTAGGGCACTGGTTGGCAGAGTGCTAGACGCTGCATGTCTGTCATCTATGTTTCTCACCTACTCGTGGGGTGGACCTCCAGTGTTTTTGACTGGTGTGGAGAAAAGAGACCTTTAGTTTTCTGAGATTTTAATACATAAGTTGTTGGCTTGTTCCTGGAGCCTAGAGGCTTTGTAGAGATTTGGTTGAGAAAAATCCTCCATTTCATAGATCCCTATCTTACCTGCTGTGCAAAGACTTTTGTACAGTATATATATGTGAGCTGGCTGTTGCTCAGGGCTCTCTCCCACTCTCTCTAATCTGAATGCCTACTGCTGGGTGAAAAGGCTGACTGATGACAAAACACTAAAAAGGCACGAGAGCTTATTTTAGGGAATCCATTAGGGGCACCCAGTTTAGATAGAGGCTTGGATGAGCAAATGTTTTGCTTGTTTTATGCTATGGTACTTGCTGTACAAAGCCCTGCTGCACTCAAACGTTATTTGCTGCCTTGCAGAATAAACATGTAGGTCAAACCTGCTCACAGTGCTGCATTAAGCTCTGTGGAGGCCCCTAGACAGTGGAAACCTTGGGGCCCCCCTCATGGGTTTCTGGAGGTTTCTTGCACTCTAGTGGGATAATTTTGAACTAAGTACTGTGCATGTCGGCTGCTAGATGGAGATGATGATCACGTGAACACACAGCTCTGCTCCAAATAGAGATAAGGAAAAATACCACTCAAGGTGTTGGCTCCATATAGAATTCACCTCCCCTGGGAATGAGGGTGCTGGCTCCGTATATAGGTAGCATGCAACAAAAAGGAAAATCCGGATGGCCGCACTCCAGTTTATATGCTTTATTTAACTATCAGTCCATGTACAATCAGACAGGCAGAGGTAAAATGCTAACTCATTTCACACCGCTTGTCAGTGCTTAGTCATAGCTTTAATATCTGCTCCAAATATGCTGTTACCTCATTTCTCATTTCCTACACACTTCAAAATGCCAAATTAATGATCTATGCAAGATTAAAATTAAGGAAGAAAAAAATTGATGCCTGTGTATTTAGTGAGCAGGGTGATCACTGATTGATTGAATTTCATTTAAAAAACATGCACCTGGTAATGGGCGGGTAGATAATGAGGTCAGCTGGTCAACTCCTTCCTGTGTCATGACATAAAGTCTGCCTAGGAAGTAAGGCAGAAGTAATGGATACGTGTTTGGAAATATCCACGAGGACAGTGAGGTAAGCAGGTGTAGAATTAATGGAAAGCTTTGATATTTTTGCAAAAGAAGTCAATTAACACTATATTGGTATAAAGGGGAGGTGGAATTTAGAAAAAAAGGTGAACTTAGCCTTTAATTTATCATTGGGTACATTACATTAATACAGCATTTTCTCTATAGGTTGCAGTTTTGATGGCAATAAATAACACTAAGTACAACACCAAGCAGTAATATGAGCAGCCGCTACAAAATGGCAACAAAGCATTAGTACACTATGACTTTATCCAACAGCCTGCATATATCACAGAGGTGCTACAGATACTATTAGGGGGGTTCTGTATAGCTAAAACTGCCTAACTGTAACACGAGCAACTCTTTTCAGCTTGCTTTCCTTGCTTTTATGACCCTCTTAATCATCAAGGGCCTAGTGTCAATCATACATTGAGACTGGTACTTTGGCATTAAAGGCCCACAAACTGTATGGAATCATCAAGTCTCTCAGCAGTTCTATTTGCAATAATTGGAAAAGCATGAAAATGAATATTATTGCTGGACATAGCTTGAAAACTTTTCAAATCATAGATGGACAAGAAATCAACAAAGGTATATATGGAAACACAAAAAAATTGTAGTTTGGTCACTAAAGCTATTATATTGCTTCACAAGATTAATAAATGAAACACGTTGACTGTACTCACCAGCTCTTCTACTGTCCATCATCTCAAAACTGACCTAGACAAGAAGAATACAGCATATTAATGCATATAACGTTTCTATCCAATGTGCAAATAATAAGTATACATATATTGACTTAAAATGCCATTTTGCAGTTATTTGAAGACATGAACACTTTGGAATTTTTAACCTCATTTACCATTCTAACTTTTCAAAAATCTGGTCTTCATGGCTCGACCATACCACCAAACTTGATATTGACAGTTCTTTGCTTTCTCTCTAAATGTATATGGCTACATCCATCATTCACCCAGCATGTCCTAAAAAAATACCCCCCTGTCAGGACACAATAGAACAGCAGGGGAGATTGCTGTACTAACATTGGATTATTAGTGCAGCGGCTCTGACCAGAGCTCTCAGGTTTTTTTTTTGTTCAATCCGCTGGGTTGATTGAAAAAAAAAAAGTAGTGGTGTACTAGGCTTAGTAAGGCTTAATAAGAAAGCCGAGCACTACCTTCATGCTTCACAAAAGTATTAAGAAAAAGCACCTTGATGCTATTTGCTAATTAATTATTAAGCTGTATTAAGGAAACATGGCAAGGTGCTTCATGATATACCTCTGTCTATGTTTTGACTCAAAGAATCTCCAAGCATGGATGTTCCATGTGTGTTCCTTTTTTTCATTGTGTCTTGTTGGATCTTGGAAAAGCGAACCTAGAATAAGGCTTTGGCACAAGGATGGAAATGGGACTGTAAAAGGGACTATGATTGGGCAGGTGTTGGCGCCAAACTGTGTAAGTTAATATATGAGACAAAAAGAATGTCCACACATAAATGCATATTCCGCTGTTAACTGTAACTTTTCCATGACATTTCACATTAAGACATTTCATACTAGCAGAATGCTACAGGTCCCAGAAAGCTGCTGGACCATTCACAGAGCACAGCGCAGCTCACATATGCCCAGTGGGAAGCTGGTTGTGAAGCCACAAGCAGTTACAGCCAACATCCCAAAGTAAACATGCCAGTTTAACAGTTTGGATGAGGACAGTGCTGGATCCCTGGACAGGTAATTGTCCTGTTATTAAAAGTCAGCAGCTACAGTATTTGTAGCTGCTAACTTTTATTTTTTGCTCTCATTAGAGGACTCTGTCCAGGCCTCTGAGACCTTATGCAGGACCTGTAGAAGAAGGTCGGGAGAGACAGGACGATTGCAGCTATTTCTTCCATGTTTTGTACCACCTTGCCTTGGACTTCAGCCTTGCAAAGGGCCCTTTAGATCAAATTTGCAGGAGACTACATCTTAGCAGAGTATCTGGCTCCCATGCCTCGTCTACCCTGGGCTCTGCCCACCACTGGCATTTATGTGGGCACTAACTCCACCTATTACATCACTAGAGGAGGTATTTCTCTAAAAGGGGAGATAACACCTAATTACAACTTTCCCTTCACCATACTATAAAGAGAATAGAGCACTCTAGTGGCAGGCAAGCTAACTGCACCTGCCAACAGGTCTATCTCTCTAAACTCAGCAGATATGATTTTGTCAGTCAAGTTGCTATCTGCATGTTTGTTGCCAGCCTGTGTACATGAACATATCCAGCTCTCCTATGAAAAGGGAAAAAGTGTGTGTCCATCCTGTGATTCATTCATAGGTGTCAGAAACCTGGTCTCTCTACAGTTTATGTCTATTTTACAGTTGTAGCATGTTTTTAATCCTGTAAAAACTTTTTTTTTTCTGCATGGTAATAATCATGTACTGGTTGCAAGTAGTAAATATACAATATTCATATTGTATGTAATATTTACCTGTTACAAAATTGCACCAAACTAGATGGAAAATAATTGACTGACTAGTATTCTTTTAAATTGTAGCTATAAGCAGTAGCAGCCCATCCATTAAGG
Organism: Glandirana rugosa; assembly: GCA_018402905.1. Classification (NCBI taxonomy): domain Eukaryota; kingdom Metazoa; phylum Chordata; class Amphibia; order Anura; family Ranidae; genus Glandirana; species Glandirana rugosa. The sequence goes on along the minus strand of BLSH010214068.1, from coordinate 288,360 downwards.
GCGCAGGGGTGCCACCCCCCTAATCTACATTCAGGGCATTGGACGCACTGATTTCAATGGGGTTTTTTAAGCACATGATTGGCTTCAAAAAACAGTGGGCTTGGGGTGCAGAGCACTGCGCCCTGAGCCCACCCAGTTGTGTGACAATAGCAAATTAATATTCACCATTGCATTGTCTTCCTGATTCTCCTCCCGGCCAATCAGGAAGCCGGTCTTAAGACCTGATTGGCAGAGAGGAGAAGCAATCATATTGGCCACCGAGAGAAGGAGGAGGGAAGCCGCCGAGGATCAAGCCGCCGTAAAGCTGGAGATGCAGGGAGAAGCCACTGAGGAGGAAGCCGCTGCTGAGGAGGAGGAGGAGATGCAGGAAGGGGCCGAAGCTGCTAGATGGAGTAAGTGTGGGGATGGTGGGGGTGAGCGACCGAACGATGGACCGACAGATGGACCGACCGGCCGGGGGGTGGTGACGGGTGTCTTGTTTGCCGCCCCCCCCCCAAAATATACAGCACCAGCTGCCACTGGCTATGAGGCTATAAAGAGGTCCAATATTGCAATTAACTTAGCCATCATGCTGCATTTACACCCTGTGAAGTCAGTTAAATATATTCTATTCTGAACTTGACAAGCACTTACAGCTGTGATTTAATATATATATTATAGCTTCTAATGCTAGCAAGATGTTTTTATCATCCAAAGATCCATAGCCCTACAGTAAAAGGGGTGATATATAAAAGGCTCATATAGAAATTTTAGGGATGAGTGAATTATAAAGCCATCTCTAGAACAAATATTAAAGCAGAACTACACTGCATCTGAGCACCACAAACCAAAAACACAATTTAATTCATTTTTACTATTCAAAGCAAACCCAGCCACCCATCCATGTCTCCATGCTTTATTTTGTTGAGAAATCACTTGTAGGCGTGGCATCTTGAGTAAGGGCAGAATATTCATGTAGCATTTATTTCCTGAAATCCATCTACCTCTAGCTCAGTAATGCTGACAGGAGGGTGTGCTTAGCTGAGAAAACCCTCCTGAAGACTCCTGGGTAGTGTTGAGCGAACCCGGACTGTAACGTTCGGGTCCGTACCGAACTTTCGGGTGTCCGTGGCACGGACCCGGACCCGGACATTTCAAAAATCGTTCGGGTTCGGTCCGGGGTTCTGCTATTTTATTCCACGTGTTGAGAAGCTGCAGGGCAGCCAATCAACAAGCGTTTCACTGGTTTGCCCTTAGAAGCCATCACAGCCATGCCTACTAATGGCATGGCTGTGATTGGCCAGTGCATCATGTGACCCAGCCTCTTTATAAGCTGGAGTCACAGTGCTGCAGTCACATGCTCCTTGGGTTAGTATAGGGAAAGGTAGCTGACGGCGTGAGGGACAGATTTTAGCCATTTTAAGACCTGATCCTGCATCCTGAGATAGATTACTTTACTACTGCTGTCTGTGCTGTTGCTCTGAGGACAGATAGCAGAAAT
>BLSH010214068.1:226660-263243 GCA_018402905.1 Glandirana rugosa | reverse complement strand
TCCATATACTACGCTAGCTTGTCCATATACTACCCTAGCCTGTCTATATCCTACCCTAGCCTGTCCATATACTACCCTAGCCTGTCTATATACTACCCTAGCCTGTCCATATACTACCCTAGCCCTTCCATATACTACCCTAGCCTGTCCATATACTACCCTAGCCTGTCTATATACTACCCTAGTCTGTCTATATACTACCCTAGCCTGTCTATTTACTACCCTAGCCTGTCTATATACTACCCTAGTCTGTCTATATACTACCCTAGCCTGCCCCTATAGTACCCTAGCCTGTCTATAATCTACCCTAGCCTGCCCCTATACTGCCCTAGCCTGTCTATATACTGCCCTAGTCTGTCTATATACTACCCTAGCCTGTCTATATACTACCCTAGCCTGTCTATTTACTACAATAGCCTGTCCATATACTACCCTAGCCTGTCTATATACTGCCCTAGCCTGTCTATATACTGCCTTAGCCTGTCTATTTACTACCATAGCCTGTCTATATACTACCCTAGCCCACCCCTTGGAATTGAACATAATGGTATGACATGTAATGTATCATATAGACAAGGTGCTGTTGTATGTAAATCTGACTTCCTGATAAATGTAATTTTTAGTTTTAATTACCATGACATAAAATAATGGATGTGAGGGCCTTTTGGTGGGCGTGATTTTTTTTTTTTTGGGGGGGGGGACATTTCATTCTTAGACCCAGGTAGCACAATGTCTGGGGCCAGCCCTGCCTGTGGCTCCGTGACCAATTCTGCACCCGTGATTTTTCTGTAGTCTTCATCTACCCCAACTGAAGTATTCAGATAACACCCAAGCCTGGTGTTCTATTATTGTGCACAAAGAGTGATCAATGTCCACAAAACTGCCATTTACTAACTTTTTCTTTAACAACATTTCTCCAAAGATAAGATGAATAATAATCTCACATGATCAGAGGGTCACTTTCTCTCAGGTCATTCAAACACAGGACCAATGACTCTCCCATCTTACATTGACTCCATGGAGGAGGAATGCTCAGCAATCCATAGGAAGGGCACAGCCAAAGGTATAATTGTTCCCAGAGAGGAGCGGGAACACAGACACTCTGGCATAGTTTCCAACTGTCCCTGATTTCGAGGGACTGTCCCTGATTTGGAACAATGTCAATCTGTCCCTCATTGCTCTTCATTTGTCCCTCATTTTGGTCTGATGTATATACCTATATATAAAATGCACTATTTATCTATCAAAAAGTGTTTTACAATGCTAAACCTTTCATTCTATTTCTAAATTGCCGCATTTGTACATTAAAAAAGCTAATATAAAGGAATAGTAGTGGTAAAAAAAAGCACTTGTGGGTTTAACTAATCATTTCTTTTGTAGAATTCTCCTTTAAGGGGGGCGTGGCAGGGGGTGTGTCCTATGCCTACATACTTTTGCTAATAGGTGTCCCTCGTTCCCGTCTCATAAAGTTGGGAGGTATGCTCTGGATCTGATTTACTAAAGGCAAATAGACTGTGCACTTTGCAAGAGCAGTTGCTCCAGAGCTTAGTAAATGAGCAGAAGCTCTGCTGAAGTTGCATTTTTTTTTTTTATTTTCCTTGCACGTGATTGGGTAAAGTGAAGCCTTACCTCATTTACTAAGCTCTGGACAACCGCACTTGCAGAGTGCAACTGCACTTCGCAAACTGCACAGTCTATTTGCCTTTATTACATAAACCCCTATACTTCTTCTTTGCAGTCCTATAATGGTTAGTTTGAAGCAAATTAGGAAGCCCACTTAGGGGAAGATCCTGGCCATTATACACAATGGAATTCATTTAAATAGGGAACATTCGCCCATCAACAATTTAAAACTTACACTTAGGTGTGAGGAGCTGACATTTTAAACTTGAGTATATGGAACTGTTTCCTTTCATAATAGGAAAGACGAACACATCCCGACACAATGTAGGCTTGCTGCGGGCATTTATCCTGATTGAAGTACACTTTTTAATCCCTTGTATTTTATTTTAGCACCACATCCGACAGCTTGAGACACCCCATTGAATTTATCTTTTCATTGTGTCACTTAGGAGCAAACATCCAAAGGCCCTGCATTAACTGCATGCTAAAAACAGAGGAAACAGCAAGCGACAGGCTGCACTTGTCTGTAATCCCCTCGCTGACAGTCCTATAGATAAACACCAGGAGATAGCCAGGGTCATTACTACATGACTGGCAGATTGACACAGTACACTAACCATAGCTGACTCTGTCACTTGATTGCAGCATGTTAGGCATAGGAAAACCTGCACTGAATGCAAGTTAGATCAGCAAATAAAACCAACCGGTGGACTGCAAAGGGAATTTAGAAATATATGGCAACTATTCGAAAAGGTTTCTAGGTGGAATGTAGTCTCCTGACACATGTAGGCAAAGCTTCAGTATGTTCAGGAAGAGGGTATGTGCAACAGGGAAATGTGTAGATTTCCCAGTAGTGCTGTGTAAAGCCTCGTACACACGGGACGACGATCATGTACAACAGGTCGTATGAACGACCGTTGTATGCGAAATCGATTGTTCGTATGCGCGATTAGAACAACCGACATACGACGGTCGTACAAGGGGAGTTGTATGAGCAGACTAGAAAACTTGGTCGTACCAACAAGCAGTCATACGACCGTTGTATCGTGTGTACAGAGCAGCTGGTACAACAAGTTGTGTTGTGCAAAACACGCATGCTCAGATGTCAGGAATGGCCGGATGCTGATTACATGCACCTGAACGTTCTTTCTGTGGTCGTACGATCGTGTAGTGCAGTGAGTATGCAAGTTACATTATCCAACATATGATTTGAGACGATCGTACGTACGATCGTCGTCCCGTGTGTACGAGGTTTAACCTGGAAATTACTTGGCCTTCAGGCGGTGTTATAACTATTCAAAACAACAAAAAATGTTTTTGATTGTTTTTGCACTTTCTATTTATCTTTGTATTCTTGTCCTGCAATCTCCAGCTCTTCAAAAATCAAACAGAGAAAGGGCTCTCTCAAACGGTTGACTGCCCAGCTACTACCCTTGCAGCTTGATGGCATTGTACACAAGTTCTCCCACTTAAAAAGATGAGAGGCCTGTAATTTTCATCATAGGTACACTTCAACTATGAAAGACAGAATGAGAAAAAAAATCCAGAAAATCACATTGTCTGATTTTTAAAGAATTTATTTGCAAATTATGGTGGAAAATAAGTATTTGGTCACCTACAAAAAAGCAGGATTTCTGGCTCTCACAGACCTGTAACTTCTTCTTTAAGAGGCTCCTCTGTCCTCCACTCATTACCTGTATTAATGGCACCTGTTTGAACTCGTTATCAGTATAAGAGACACCCGTCCACAACCTCAAACAGTCAGACTCCAAATTCCACTATGGCCAAGACCAAAGAGCTATCAAAGGACACCAGAAACAAAATTGTAGACCTGCACCAGGCTGGGAAGGCTGAATCTGCAATAGGTAAGCAGATTGGTGTGAAGAAATCAACTGTGGGAGCAATTATTAGAAAATAGAAGACATACAAGACCACTGATAATCTCCTTCCATCTGGGGCTCCATGCAAGATCTCACCCCATGGGGTCAAAATGATCACAAGAATGGTGAGCAAAAATCCCAGAACCACACAGGGGGACCTAGTGAATGACCTGCAGAGAGCCGGGACCAAAGTAACAAAGGCTACCATCAGTAACACACCACGCCGCCAGGGACTCAAATCCTGCAGTGCCAGACTAGGGTTGCCACATCATCCCTTTAATCCAGGACACATTTTAATTACACAGGTTCTGTGGCTGATTAAGGTGGTAATTAAACTCACTTGGTGCCTTATTTGCATTCAATTAGCCTCGGAACCTGTGTAATTCATATGTGTCCTGGATTAAAGGGATGACGTGGCAACCCTATGCCAGACGTGTCCCCCTGCTTAAGCCAGTACATGTCATGAAATTTGCTAGAGAGCATTTGGATGATCCAGAAGAGGACTGGGAGAATGTCATAAGGTCAGATGAAACCAAAATAGAACTTTTTGGTAAAAACTCAACTTGTGCTTGGAAGAGAAAGATTGCTGAGTTGCATCCAAAGAACACCATACCTACTGTGAAGCATGGGGTGGAAACATCATGCTTTGGGGCTGTTTTTCTGCAAAGGGACCAGGACGACTGATCCGTGTAAAGGAAAGAATGAATGGGGAATGTATTGTGAGATTTTGAGTAAAAACCTCCTTCCATTAGCAAGGGCATTGAAGATGAAATGTGGTTGGGTCTTTCAGCATGACAATGATCCCAAACACACCTCCCGGGCAACAAAGGAGCGGCTTCGTAAGAAGCATTTCAAGGTCCTGGAGTGGCCTAGCCAGTCTCCAGATCTCAACCCCATAGAAAATCTTTGGAGGGAGTTGAAAATCTGTGTTGCCCAGCGACAGCCCCAAAACATCACTGCTCTAGAGGAGATCTGCATGGAGGAATGGGCCAAACTACCAGCAACAGTATGTAAAAACCTTGTGGAGACTTACAGAAAACGTTTGACCTCTGTCATTGCCAACAAAGGGTATATAACAAAGTATTGAGATGAACTTTTGTTATTGACCAAATACTTATTTTCCACCATAATTTGCTAATAAATTCTTTAAAAATCAGACAATGTGATTTTCTGGATTTTTTTTTCTTATTCTGTCTCTCATAGTTGAAGTGCACCTATGATGACAATTACAGGCCTCTCTCATCTTTTTAAGTGGGAGAACTTGCACAATTGGTGGCTACTTTTTTGCCCCACTGTATATAGTATCTCACAAAAGTAAGTACATCCCTAACAGGGAAGGCCTGTAGACGTGGTGTATCTGGATTTTGCAAAGGCATTTGATACAGTTCCCCATAGACGTTTACTGTATTTTTATTTTTTATTTATTTATTTTAGGTACTTATATAGCGCCGTCAATTTACGCAGCGCTTTACATATATATTGTACATTCACATAAGTCCCTACCCTCAAGGAGCTTACAATCTAAGGTCCCTAACTCACATGCATACACATACTAGGGGCAATTTTAGACAGGATCTAATCAACCTACCAGCATGTCTTTGGAGTGTGGGAGGAAACCGGAGTACCCGGAGTAAACCCACGCAGGCACAGGGAGAACATGCAAACTCCAGGCAGGTAGTGTCGTGGTCGGGATTCGAACCTGCGACCCTTTTGCTGCTAGGCGAAAGTGCTATACACTACACCACTGTGCCACTGTACAAACTAAGGTCCCTCAACATGGATCAAGGGGTGAGCACCTGGATTGAAAACTGGCTACAGGGGAGAGTCCAGAGGGTGGTGATAAATGGGGAATACTCAGAATGGTCTGGGGTAGAAAGTGGGGTTCCCCAGGGTTCTGTCCTGGGACCAATCCTATTCAATTTATTCATAAATGATTTGGAGAACGGGGTAAAGAGCTCAATCTCAATATTTGCAGATGATACCAAGCTAAGCAGAGCAATAAATTCTCCACAGGATGTGGAAACACTGCAAGAAGATCTATGTAAATTAATGGGGTGGGCAGACAAGTGACAGATGAGATTTAACGTAGAAAAATGTAAGATAATGCATTTGGGTACCAAGAACATGAATGCAAATTACTCACTAGGGGGAGAGCCCCTGGGGGAATCAAGGATGGAAAAAGACCTAGGGGTCCTAATGGAGAACAGGCTCAGCAGTGGCATGCAATGCCAAGCTGCTGCAAGCAAAGCTAACAAAGTGTTGGCATGCATCAAAAAAGGGATTAACTTCAGGGATAAATCAATAATTCTCCCACTGTACAAGTCCCTGGTGAGGCCGCACCTGGAGTATGCCGTCCAGTTCTGGGCACCAGTCCTCAGGAAGGAAGTCCAGGTATTGGAAAGGGTTCAGAGAAGGGCAACAAAGCTAGTTAAGGGATTAGAGGACCTAAGTTATGAGGAAAGATTACAGGCACTGAACTTATTCTCTCTGGAGAAAAGACGCTTGAGAGGGGATATGATTTCAATGTACAAATACTGTACTGGTGACCCCACTATAGGGGCAATACTATTCAGCGCAAGGGAAAACAAGAAGACACGCGGCCATTCACTGAGAATGAAAGAAAGGCGGTTTAACCTTAAGATGCGTAGGGGTTTCTTTACGGTAAGAGCAGTGCGAATGTGGAATTCTCTTCCAGAAACAGTGGTTTCTGCTGGTAGTATAGAAAATTTTAAAAAACTATTAGATGCACACCTAAGGGACCACAACATTGGGGGATATACAACGTAATACTGACATAAAAAAAAAACCACACACATGGGTTGGACTTGATGGACTTGTGTCTTTTTCCAGCCCCACTGACTATGTAACTATGTAACTATGCATAACTTTTTGCAGCTGACTTTGATTGTCACAAGATTTTAGAGATCGACTTCATCCAGTGGTGAGCTGGTTCTGAATGATGCATAGAGGGGAAATACAAACATTTTTGTAAATATTTTATTATATCTTTACATGTGACAACACTGGAGCTACACTTTGCTACAATGTAAAGTAGTGATTGTACAGCTTGTATAACAGTGTAAATTTGCTTTCCCCTCAAAATAAGTCAACACACAGCCATTAATGTCTAAACTGCTGGCAACAAAAGCGAGTACACCCCTCAGTAAAGATGTCCAAATTGAGTCCGATTAGCCATTTTCCCTCCCCAGTGTCATGTGACTCGTTAGTGTTACAAGATCACAGGTGTGAATGGAGAGCAGGTGTGTTCAATTTGGTGTCATCACTCTTACTCTCTCATACTGGTCACTGGAAGTTCAACATGGCACCTCATGGTAAAGAGCTCTCTGGGGATCTGAAAAAAAGAATTGTTGCTCTACATAAAGATGGCCTAGACTATAAGAAGATTGCCAAGACCCTGAAACTGAGCTGCAGCACAGTGGCCAAGACCATACAGCGGTTTAACAGGACAGGTTCCACTCAGAACAGGCCTCACCATGGTCGACCAAAGAAGTTGAGTGCATGTGCTCAGCGTCATATCCAGAGGTAGTCCTTGGGAAATAGATTTATTAGTGCTGCCAGCATTGCTGCAGAGGTTGAAGGGGTGGGGGGTCAGCCTGTCAGTGCTCAGACCATATGCCGCACACTGCATCAAATTGGTCTGCATGGCTGTCGTCCCAGAAGGAAGCCTCTTCTAAAGATGATGCACAAGAAGCCCGCAAACAGTTTGCTGAAGACAAGCAGACTGAGGACATGGATTACTGGAACCATGTCCTGTGGTCTGATGAGACCAAGATAAACGTATATGGTTTAGAAGGTGTCAAGCGTGTGTGGTGGTGACCCGGTGAGGAGTACAAAGACAAGTGTGTCTTGCCTGCAGTCAAGCATGGTGGTGGGAGTGTCATGGTCTGGGACTGCATGAGTGTTGCCGGCACTGGGGAGCTACAGTTGATTGAGGGAACCATGAATGCCAACATGTACTGTGACATACTGAAGCAGAGCATGATCCCCTTCCCTTCAGAGACTGGGCAGCAGGGCAGTATTCCAAAATGATAACGACTCCAAACACACCTCCAAGACGACCACTGCCTTGCTAAAGAAGCTGAAGATAAAGGTGAAGGACTGGCCAAGCATGTCTCCAGACCTAAACCCTATTGAGCATCTGTGGGTCATCCTCAAACGGAAGGTAGAGGAGCGCAAGGTCTCTAACATCCACCAGCTCCATGATGTCGTCATGGAGGAGTAGAAGAGGACTTCAGTGGCAACCCGTGAAACTCTGGTGAACTCCATGCCCAAGAGTGTCAAGGCAGTGCTGGAAAATAATGGTGGCCACACAAAATATTGACACTTTGGAACCAAATTTCACTTAGGGGTGTACTCACTTTTGTTGCCAGTGGTTTAGACATTAATGGCTGTGTGTTGAGTTATTTTGAGGGGACAGCAAATCTACACTGTTATATAAGCTGTACACTCACTACTTTACATTGTAGCAAAGTGTCATTTCTTCAGTGTTGTCACATGAAAAGATATAATAAAATATTTACAAAAATGTGAGGGGTGTACTCATTTTTGTGAGATACTGCATATTGTTCTGGATATTTTATAGATAGGCAAACCCTATCCTCATTTTGATTAGCGGTTCTAAATGAATAATAACTACTGTAGTAGGGAACAGACACAAAATATACACTCCACATCTTTCCAAATAACTGTTCTGTTTTATTTTGACATAGTTGAAGGTTTTTATACACATGATTACGTAGGTATCACATTAATATTACATTTGTACTTTTATGGTAAGAAAGGGCGTAATATGGGCAGGCTAATTCTAATCAGGACTCGAAAGAATGCAAACGTACTGAAAACATTATTAGTGCCATAGGCGTGCGCAAGGGGTGTGCCAGGTGTGCCTGGGCACACCCTAATCACTATGTGCAATGCCGATTCCCCCCAGTGTTATGCCTCCCCCGGCTGCTGTGAGGGGGATCTTTTAGGATGGGGAGTGGGGGAAGGGGCTCGTAAATATGTCTTTTACCCTTTTCTTTTCTATGTGAGCACAGTGAACACACTCTCTCACTGTGTTCATTCATAACTGAAGCATAGTAAAGTGTCTTTACTATGCTCCCATTTCTGAATGAACAAAAAGCCGCTCAGCAGAGAGTACTTGCCATTCATTCACTGTCCAGTGCAACTGAGGCTGCAGAGAAAAGCATTAGAGTTTCAGGGTGCACACCCTAATACAATAGGCTGCGGGCACCTATGTTTAGTGCCATGTGCACAGTGAGTGCAGTGTGCAATACATACAAAATAGAATACAATTATATACAGTACATACACATTTCCTTTACAATCTAAACATTACAAATGCTTTTTTCCCCTTTTATTTACTGCAAGTGATCACATACCCTCTGTTCTCAGGAGCTCAGAAGCTGGGGGAAGGAGAAACAGCAGCACACTAATCTTCCCAGTGAATGGCTGGGCAAGGGGCATGTCAGGACAAGTCTGATCATTGGAGGAGAGCAGGATGAGTCCTCAGCACAGCTAGAGAACTTCCCACAGTGTGCTCATGTCTAGTGTGGTCAGTTTTTGATAGGAAAGCAAGGGGACTAGCCAGGAACACCAGGGATTTCATGCTAAGGAAGCCATACAAAGAGAACAGGATGCCTTTTCATACAAGTACATGGTACAACAGACACATATCAGGAATATGAAATGTTGGGTTTACATCCTCTTTAACTTTAAGTGCTTTCTACTACATGAGCGCGTGATAGTGTGTGCATACAGGTTAGTTTACATTAGAAAATGTTTGCTCACAAAAGTTATCAGCGAAGAAACACACACGACTTTGCTTCTTCTTATCAATGTGAATATAAACTATGATGAATCAGGAACAAATGTCTTTTTTTTATTTTGAACAGAGAACTCTCTGTTCTGTCTGAGGCTCAAAAGAGTTAAAACTGCGGCATACACATTTTCTCTACAGAGCGGGTCAGCAGGCATATTCAAGCGGGTCTCGCTGAGAATCATTCATTTATAACCTGTGCTGCAGTTTTCATGTGGCCTAAAGCACACATCACTAGGAATTGGTGATTTAACTGCATGGCAAATATACACGTCTTTGTTTTTTTTCTTCAGTGATAAGGTTTATATGACAACACTGCAGACATAATAATGTTAACTGTGTTTCTTCTGTGAAACCGGCACCAAGAAAAGCCATATTCTGTTTTCCTAAGAATGTAAAATGTATTTTCAAGCATTACAAAGACACTTCTACGTATTGCATGCTTTCCTACATACACACTGCCTGTTTAATTCCACAGGGAAGCAGGCCTATGAGCGGCCCCTTTTTGCTTATCTGCAATGCAGACAAACCTATCAATTTCATTTTTACAGCAAATGACCTTCTACAAGGATAAGAAAATAGCACGCAGAATCTTAGCAGTAGTTATTGTACAAGCAAGTATTTCATGCTACATTACCTGCTGCATTTTTAGTTGATTAATAAAGGATTTTCAAGATTTTCTTTTTACCCATTCAGCCCCGGAAGGATTTCCCAGTTTAGGACCAGAGCACTTTTTGCGATTCGGCACTGCGTCGCTTTAACTGATAATTGCACGGTCGTGCAACGTTGTACCCAAACAAAATCTGCGCCCTTTTTTTCACACAAACAGAGCTTTCTTTTGGTGGTATTTGATCACCTCTACTTCATTTCTGATCACCGCTATAAACAAAAAAAGAGCGACAATTTTGCAAAAAAATATTTTTTTACTTTTTGCTATAATACATGTCAAAAAAAATATAAAAAACATTCTTTTATCAGTTTTGGCTGATTTATATTCTTCCTCATATTTTTGGTAAAAAAAAAAATTACAATCAGCGTTTATTGATTGGCTTGCGCAAAAGTTGCCATGTTTACGAATGATGAGAATTCATTTATGTGTTTTTTAAAATTTTTTAATATGTTACTAGTAATGGCGGCGATCTGCGATTTTTATTGGGATTGCGATATTGCAGCAGACATGTCGGACCATTTTGACACTTTTTGGGACCACTGGTATTTATACAGCGATCAGTGGTATGAAAATGCATTGATTACTGTGTAAATGTCTCTCGCAGGGAAGGGGTTAACCTGCAGGGTTGCTCTAAGGGGTTAACTGTGTTCCCTCAGTGTGTTCTAACTGTATGGGGGCTGGGCTGGCTGGGGGAGGGAAGTGATCACGGCTTCCATACACAGGGAGCCTGTGATCACATCCCTTCCCCCTTTGTCAGAACGGAGATGTGTTTACAAACATTCTGTCACTCCGGGGGGATGATCGCGGGTAACCGGCGGACATTGAATCTGCTGTACCCACTGCTTGGCCCCCCCGGAACACAGTGAGCGCGTGCGCTCACAATACTCGTTATTCGCGTTTCACGATAACAAACCAAGTTGCTGCCGCCAAGCCATGGCGGGTGGTCAGCAACTGGTTAATAAACTTGTAATTAACTGGAAAAGCAGAACCTTTTGTAGAATGTAAAAAGTGCAGAAATGTATAGAGCAGAGGAAACCGTAGCTCCAGGTGAGTGGGTTGGACTGGCTGATCCCAGGTAATGAAATGTTAGGTACGGCGAGGTGCACGCCCTGTCACTGCAGCAGTGAAGCCATAAAAAGGAAATCCGGCATGGCAGCGCTCTCATCGATGTAGAAGCAAATGTATTTATTAAATGTGAGCATATAGGGGGATACAGGGGGACAAAGGTTGCAAAGAAATCTTCTGCTCGGCTCTGCAGAAATATAAATCAGACAGTTATATTTCCGCTTTTGTAGTAAAAGCAGTAAAGTAAAGAGTGATTGGTTGCTACTGGCCAGTGTTGCCAGTCAGTATTTTTATTGGCAGCCTTTAAAAAACAACAGACACTTTTCTCCTGCCAATAAATACCAGCTACAGGAAAAGGTTGCCACTTGCCAGTAAAAAATATGGCTGTAACGCTCGGCTCAGAACTGCACATGCGCAGTTCCGGTCCAGAGCAGGCAGAGGCCATCCGAATGCCTGCTACAGTGTGTCCAGGTGGCACCAAAGGGGGGGTGGGTCTAGTGGAGGCAGGACCTGAGCGTGTTGTATGATGTCATGGTGCAAGGGAGCCAAGCAGAGCGGCCGTAGCCTCGTGTGCGGGTCTGCGGGACGGGAGCAAGGCAAGCCGGGAGTGGGACTGTCAGTGCTGTTTGGACAGGAGTGGACTGAAGGGACCACCTGGCGTGGAGAGGGACTCAGGAGGGGACGTGTCATGTCGGTGTCACTGTGAGAGTCAATTTCATGTATGTGTGCCTTCCCATTCTAATCTCTTGCCCACCTAAGTCCTGTCCCTGAGCTACTTACTTACTATATGGAAAATAAAATATGAAATGTGTTTTTTGCCTTAACCAGTACAGATTCGCGATATAGCTGAAAGACGGCTATAGCGCGGATCTGAATTGCCGGGGGGACGTCCATGGATGCCCACCCATTTGCGCGCTCCCCGCGTGCACTCGTGGTTGCCGCAAACTGCGTGGGCGTGCCGCAGGTCGAGCGGACTCGGTGTCCGCTGGAGACCCGCGATCGCCTAATAGAGCGTCAGAACGGGGAACCGCCAATGTAAACTCAGCGGTTCTCCGTTCTGTGAGGGGGGACATAACAGATCTCGTGATCGGGATCAGTGAGATCTGTTATGTCCCTGCTAGCCCAGCCCCCATACAGTTAGAACACAGTTAACCCCTTGATTGCCCCCTTAGTGTTAAGCTCTTCCCTGCTACTGACATTTATACAGTAATCAGTGGCTATTTAAATTTCTGATTGCTGTATGTCAGTGGTCCCAAAAAAGTGTAAAAAATGTCCGACATGTCTGCTGCAATGTCGCAGTCCCGATAAAAATCGCAGATCGCCTCCATTACTAGTAAAAAAAATAATAAAAATGCCATAAATCAATTCCCTAAGTTTGTAGACGCGATAACTTTGGCGCAAACCAATCAATATAAGCCGATTGCGATTTTTTTTTTTACCAAAAAATATGTAGAAGAATATATATATCGGCCAAAACTGATGAATCATTTTTATTTTATATATTTTTTTTGGATATTTATTATAGCAAAAAGTAAAAAATATTGTTCTTTTTTCAAAATTGTCACTTTTTGTTTGTTTATAGCGCAAAAAATAAAAACCGCAGAGGTGATCAAATACCACTAAAAGAAAGCTCTATTTGTGGGGAAAAAAGGATAAAAATTTTGTTTGGGTACAATGTCGCACGACCGTGCAATTCTAATTCAAAATGCGACAGTGTTGAAAGTCGAAAATTGGTCTGAGCGGGAGGGAGGATAAGTGCCCAGGAAGCAAGTAGTTAATATCTACCTTAAATCACATTGCTAATGGCATATTGTACTTGTTTGTAACCTAAGCCTAGGTTTCCACTATTGCGTCCTGAAAGTCGCTCGATTTTGCGGCAATTTATTGCCACAATTTTGCCATGATTTTGACGCGACTTGAAGCAATGCCTGTGGATTCTTGAGGTCTATGGCATCAAAGTAGCACAGGGACTATGTTGAAGTCGCTGCGACTTGAAGTTGCATAGATATGAACGGTACTCATTGGAAATCATGGGGTACGACTTGTCATGCAACTTTTTTGAAGCTGCTCGAGATTTAAACCATCTGACAGTTTCTCAAATCTCTCCGGTGACACATATGGTAAGTCTTTGCACCTGAGTTCCTAATTTTTCATGCCCACTCTGGCCATTGTGCCACTTTTTGAGATGGAAACAAGGGATACCTATTAGCAAAAGTATGTATGCATAGGACACACCCCCTGTCATGTCTCCTTAAAGGAGAATTAAACAAAAAATAAAAAAATAGTATATGTCACATAATTGTGACACTAATCATATTGTAATGGAATGTTATAAAAAATTACCTTTCCTTTTCAATCTACAGCCGCTGTAATTTTCTGAAAATGCAGATAAATATGGCTACCTGGAGTTGTTCTGTACACAGAATGTGTACTGACCACTCCCCAGAAACATTATTTCCTGCTTGTGTGATTGGCTCACTAATTTTCCCAGTAGTCTGCCTAAGATAAAAGTCAGATTTCAGGCATCCCCTGCAACAAAAATGTCATTTTTGGAGAGATACTTTCAATAGGAACACATCTAAAGGGATGCTGGCCCAGTAGATTTCCTCATTAGTGCCCAGCAGGTACACAGCTGACAGATAATTATGAAACCACTCCCATTAGACCCACTCAGAACAGAGGCACGGAGAAACACAGGGGGATTTCTTCATCTCATCATCATCATCTTAATTTATTTGTTTCTGTTATAAAGTTATATAAATAAGTACGTTTTCTCCTTCACGGATGGGCACTGATGAGGCTGCACTGAAGGGCACTGAAAAGGTGGCACTGATGGTCACTGATATGTAGCACTGATGGGCACTGATAGGCAGAACTGATGTGCACTCTTAGGTGGCACTAATGGGCACTGATAGGTGGCACTGATAGACAGCACTGATAGGCATTACTGATGGGCACTGGTTGGCATCTCTAATGGACACGGATGGGTATCTCTAATGGTCACGAGTGGGCATCTCTGATTTGCTCTAGTGGGCATTCCTGGTGGGTCTGCACTGATAATCAATGCACTGAATATCAGCGCAGACCCCCAGTCAGGAGAGCCGCTGATCGGCTCTCCTCTACCCACGCTTTGTCAATGCGAATAGAGGAAAACCAATTAACGGTACTTCCCGGTTATGATGCAGCCAGCTGTGATTGAACACAGCTGACCACATGGTAAAGAGCCCACATCATAAGATCTTTACCAATGTCCGAGATGCAGTATGTCAGAGCGGCACACCGCACCACGATAGCCCCGGGTGCGCGCAAGCGGCTTACCCTGCTGGACATCATAAGATGCCCAATCAGGATAACTTAACCACTTTGCGGCCGTCATTCTACTATATGGCGGGCAGAAGTGGTTACTTGATAGAGACAAAATATCAACCAAAAATCCAGAAAAAAAATTAAACAAATGCTATAAATTAAGTTGCAGTTCAGTGAGTAAAATAAGTAGTTGATCCCTAAGCAAAACATGACTTAGTATTTGGAGAAACCCTTGTTGGCAATCCCTCCTGAGATGTGTGCAAACCTGGTCACTAACTACTAGAAACGTCTTACCTCTGTGCTTGCCAAAAGGCTTTTGCCGCCAAGTACTAAATCTTGTTTTACTTGGGGATCAAATACTTATTTTACTCACTGAACTGCAACTCAATTTATAACATTTTGTACGATGTGTTTTTTCTGGATTGGTTGATATTCTGTCTCTAACATTTAAAATACACTGTACTCTCACCGGCCACTTTAATAGGTTCAATTGCTTGGTAACACAAATTGCTAATCAACAAATCACATGGCAGCAACTCAATGCATTTAGGCATCTATATGTGGTGAAGACGACTTGCTGAAGTTCAAACCGAGCATCAGAATGGGGAAAAGGAATTAAGTGACTTTGAATGCGGCATGGTTGTTGGTGCCAGATGGGCTGGTCTGAGTATTTCAAAAACTGCTGATCTACTGGGATTTTCACGCACAACCATCTCTAAGGCTTACAGAGAATGGTCTGAAAAAGAGAAAATATCCAGTGAGAGGTAGTTGTGTGGACAAAAGTGGCTGGTGGAAGTCAGAGGTCAGAGGAAAATGGGCAGTCTGGTTTGAAATGATAGAAAGGCAACAGTAACTCAAATAACCACTCGTTACAACCAGGGTATGCAGAATACCATCTCTGAATGCACAACACATTGAACCTTGAAACAGATGGGCTACAGGCAGGAGAAGACCACACCGGGTGCCACTCCTGTCAACTAAGATTAGGAAACCGAGGCTACAGTTCGCACAGGCTCACCAAAATTGGACAATATAAGATTGGAAAATCGTTGCCTGGTCTGATGAGTCTCGATTTCACCTGCGACATTCAGATAGGGGTCAGAATTAGGCGTAAACAGCAAGAAAGCATGGATCCATCCTGCCTTGTATCAACGGTTCAGGCTGGTGGTGTAATGGTGTAGGGGATATTTTCTTGGCACACTATGGGCCCGGTAGTACCAATTGAGCACCGTTTAAATGCCACGGCCTACCTGAGCGTTGTTGCTGACCATGTCCCTCCCTTTATGACTACATCTTCTGATGGCTACTTTCAGCAGGATAATGCACCTATGTCACAAAGTTTACATTCTCTTAAACTGGTTTCTTGAACATGACAATGAGTTCACTGCACTCCAATGGCCTCCACAGTCACCAGATCTCAATCCAATAGAGTACCTTTGAGATGTGGTGGAACAGGAGATTTGCATCATGGATGTGCAGCCAACAAATCTGCAGCAACTGCGTGATGCTATCATGTCAATATGGACCAAAATATCTGAGGAATGTTTCCAAGGATTAAGGCAGTTCTGAAGGCAAACAGGGGGTCCAACCTGGTACTAGCAAGGTGTACCTAATAAAGTGGCCGGTGAGTGTATATATATATATATATATATATATATATATATATATATATATAAAATATACAGTATTTTATTATATCTTTTCATGTGACAACTCTGAAGAAATTACACTTTGCTACAATGTGAAGTAGTGAGTGTACAGCTTGTATAACAGTGGGAATTTGTGCTCCCCTCAAAATAACTCAATACACAGCCATTAATGTCTAAACTGCTGGCAACAAAAGTGAGTACACCCCTAAGTGAAAATGTCAAAATTGGGCCCAATTAGCCATTTTCCCTCCCCGGTGTCATGTGAGTTGTTAGTGTTACAAGGTCTCAGGTGTGAATGGGGAGCAGGTGTGTTAAATTTGGTGTTATAGCTCTCACTTGTCTTTGCACAGTCTTTTCAATATGAAACCAAAATCAATAACACGGGGACATGACCTCAAACTAACTGGGGGGAAGTTCAAAACTAATCTTAGAAAGTATTATTTTACTGAAAGGGTGGTTGATGATTGGAATAAACTACCAACAGAGGTTGTGAGACAGTCAACAGTAAATGGCTTCAAACATGCTTGGGATAAACATAAATCTATAGTCAGACAACAAGGCTAATGTAAAAAATAAAAATAAAAAAAATAAAAAAAAATAAAATAAAAAGGGGCAGACTCGATGGACTACTCAGTCTTTTTTCTGCCGTCACTTTTCTATGTTTCTATGTTTCTATGTTCACTCTCTCATACTGGTTACTGGAAGTTCCACATGGTACCTCATGGCAAAGAACTCTCTGAGGACCTACAAAAAAGAATATTTGCTCTACATAAAGATGGCCTAGGCTATAAGAAGATTGCCACAACTCTGAAACTGAGCTGCAGCACAGTGGCCAAGACCATACAGCGGTTTAACAGGACAGGTACCACTCAGAACAGGCCTCGCCATGGTCAACCAAAGAAGATGAGTGCACATGCTTAGCGTCATATCCAGAGGTTGTCTTTGGGCAATAGACGTATGAGGGCTGCCAGCATTGCTGCAGAGGTTGAAGGGGTGTGGGGTCAGCCTGTCAGTGCTCAGACCATACGCTGCACACTGCATCAAATTGGTCTGCATTGCTGTCATCCCAAAAGGAAGCCTCTTCTAAAGATGATGCACAAGAAAGCCCGCAAACGGTTTGCTGAAGACAAGCAGACTAAGGACATGGATTACTGGAACCATGTCCTGTGGTCTGATGAGACCAAGATAAACTTATTTGGTTCAGATGGTATCAAACGTGTGTGGCGGCAACCAGGTGAGGAGTACAAAGACAAGTGTGTCTTGCCTACAGTCAAGCATGGTGGTGGGAGTGTCATGGTCTGGGGCTGCATAAGTGCTGCCGGCACTGGGGTGCTACAGTTCATTGAGGGAACCATGAATGCCAACATGTACTGTGACATACTGAAGCAGAGCATGATCCACTCCCTTCAGAGACTGGGCCGCAGGGCAGTATTCCAACATGATAACGACCCCAAACACACCTCCAAGACAACCACTGCCTTGCTAAAGAAGCTGAGGGTAAAGGTGATGGACAGGCCAAGCATGTCTCCAGACCTAAACCCTATTAAGCATCTGTGGGGCATCCTCAAACAGAAGGTGGAGGAGCGCAAGGTCTCTAACATCCACCAGCTCCGTGATGTCATCATGGAGGAGGGGAAGAGAACTCCAGTGGCAACCTGTGAAGCTCTGGTGAACTCCATGCCCAAGAGGGTTAAGGCAGTGCTGGAAAATAATGGGGGCCACACAAAATATTGACACTTTGGGCCCGATTTGGACAGTTTCAATTTTGTTGTCAGTGGTTTAGACATTAATGGCTGCGTGTTGAGTTACTTTGAGGGGACAGCAAATTTACACTGTTATACAAGCTGTACACTCACTACTTTACATTGTAGAAAAGTGTCATTTCTTCAGTGTTGTCCCATGAAAAGATATCATAAAATATTTACAAAAATGTGAGGGGTGTACTCACTTTTGTGATGTATATATATATCCAGTACAGAACTGCGCTATAGCCAAAAGATGGCTACAGCGCGGCTCTGAAATCCCGGGCGGACGTCCTGCCTCGTGCGCGCTCCCCACGCGCACTCACAGCCTCCGGCGGCGCGCTGTCGCGGCTGCCGCACACTGCGTGGGCGTGCCCGCGGGTCGGGCGGACTCGATGTCCGCCCGAGACCCGCCGATCACTTGTAGCAGCCTCAGAACGGGGAACCGCCGATGTAAAAACGGCGGTTCTCCGTTCTGTGAATGGGACAAGACAGATCTACTGATCCCTGTCACTGGGATCAGTTAGATCTGTTATGTCCCGACCAGCCCATCCCCCCCCCCACAGTTAGAACACACCCAGGGAACACTGTTAACCCCTTCATTGCCCCCTACAGGTTAACCCCTTCCCTGCCAATGACATTTATACAGTAATCAGTGGACATTTCAATTTCTGATCGCTGTATAAATGTCATTGGTCCCAAAAATGTGTCAAAAACATCCGACATGTCCGCTGCAATATCGCAGTCCCGATGAAAATCGCAGATCGCCGCCATTGCTAGTAAAAAAAAAAAAAAAAGTAAAAAAGCCATAAATCTATTCCTATAGTTTGTAGACGCAATTGCTTTTGCGAAAAACTAATCAAAGTACGCCAATTCTGATTTTTTTTTTTTGTAGAAGATGTAGAAGAATATATATTGGCTAAAACTGATGAATAATTTTCTTTTTTATATTTTTTTTTGGATATTTATTATAGCAAAAAAGTAAAAAATATTGTTCTTTTTTCAAAATCATCGCTCTTTGTTTGTTTATAGCGCAAAAAATAAAACCGCAGAGGTGATCAAATACCACCAAAAGAAAGCTCTATTTGTGGGAAAAAAATGATAAAATTTTGTTTGGGTACAACGTCGCACGACCGCGCAATTGTCATTCAAAATGCGACAGCGCTGAAAGCCTAAAATTGGTCTGGGCAGGAGGGGGGTTTAATATATATATATATATATATATATATATATATATATATATATATATATACCATACCTGGTCGATGCTGCAGGAAGCTGGAAATCACTGAAGAAGACCCTAATAATCCAGTCTCCACTTGATTCTGGGTCCCATGCCAAGCGGCTGGCCTGATGCATTGAGAACAAAGGAGGTCATCGGCTTGGCACAGGCACCATTCAAAGAATGCTTTGCATTTTCTAAATTAATATAAAGAGTCCTCAGAATAGATGAGGTGGAGAGTATGACATCAGCACCCAACCTCTTCTTGTCCA
Organism: Glandirana rugosa; assembly: GCA_018402905.1. Classification (NCBI taxonomy): domain Eukaryota; kingdom Metazoa; phylum Chordata; class Amphibia; order Anura; family Ranidae; genus Glandirana; species Glandirana rugosa. Next base: position 243,975 of record BLSH010214068.1, on the reverse strand, counting down.
TTCAGAGAACATAACTATGCATAAATTATCCATATCTCTTTAATGATGATTTTACAAATAAAACACCTCACTGTAATAACATATAGGAGCTCTATCACCTTTTGCCTGACCAGGAGCAGTTTTAGATTCTCCGTCCAGCACCACTCTCAGGTGAAATCTAGTACTTCAGTCAAACTATGAGATTGTGGTGCTATTACAATGTATCTATTAACTCTGTATTAGAGTTTAGCTGATGGTACCTCTATGAATATGAAGCCAAAGGAAGTCATTATTAAATCTAATATTTGAATACAGTCATATATGTATCAGATCTATAGTTCACAGGCAGGCAGTAGGTGGTAGGCAGTATGGCCTATGCAAATTATCAGGTAAGTTACTAATGAAAGCCCATGTTCTCTCTTTTATTAAAACAAAACTAAACCCATTGATTTAACAGTTTTCCAAAACGGTTACATTCAAGGCACGCTGTGAATGATACCGGTCACAGTTGTTTTTGCTCTCAGCCAAGCTGTCAAGCCATCAAAAGGCCGGTGTCACAGTTGCTCACATGTGCAGCACTATAACAACTGCAAACAGATGACCGCTTCGTTGGTTGTAAAGGATAGCTTTAATGCATCTTCTTTAGGCCGCTCCTCTTTTTTAACTTGAGTAAGCCACGCCCACCATAATACATGCCCCACAAAACTCTCATTCTCCATGTGCCCAAGGGTGGCCAGGGTCTTTAAAATCCTAGCAATGCCCATAAACTGTAAGTGATGATTTCAACATTAGACCAGACTCCTTTAAAACCATCAAAGTTTAGTGCACTACATTGTGTTTTGTGTACATAAGACACCCATAGACATAAGTTAGTATTACAATCTGCTTATTGCTGTGTGCATCTTATGTCTTCAGCCAGTGTAAGTGTTCCTGCCAGAATGATAACTGCAATAATTTGGAAGTGGCTCCATTTACTATGTCCATACCATGAATCATGCATGCCTGGCCAAGCTGAACGGGCATATTTTGAAGCCACTAGGAGACAGACAGGCCTGGGAGCAGTTGGACCATGCCTGTATTGTTAACCCCCCCATATAATGCCAATGACCAACCATTCTGTGGGACACCACCAATTACTATATTTAAAAAAGGACTATTGACTTTGGAGACCTCTGACGCAATTAACCTTTTTAAATATTTTATAAGACCATGACTCGTAGTTTAAGCATATTTCATAGACTCTTGCCTAATAATTTGCTAAAGTAACAAATTTTCTTCCAAGATGATAGAGAATTAGTGTTATGTTTGAATCAGACTAAAATATATATCTAAGCACGTTTTACAGCTAAGTCTCTGCCTTAGGGAAAATTCTTCCTGAAAGCCAACTTAAAGCCACCTGTCAAATTAAGACCAGAGCAAACATCTTTCTTGGTACAAGATTTCATTTTTCATGGCCTGAATTTCACACTGCGTAACATCTAATGTGCCTGGGAACCGTACCCTTATTTTACTATTGAATGCGACGTTATTCTGTACCTCGTGTTGTTAATGTGTACATTGCCTGGGGCATTACCGCTATAGATTGTGTTATTCTACTCCCATGCTAATTAAATAAAAGAAAGGAACATACTCAATGTATGCCGATGAATGATGAAGTGGTGTGTGTCTTACGTTGCTCGGTAACTTTTAAGATTATTATCTTTTTAATTCTAGAAATTATAAGAAGCCATGATTTATATTAAACTATATGCAGCTTTTTTTTTTTTTTCCTTATGCTGCCATTTTTAAAACCTTTTTATTATCTCCTTTAAGCAATCTATTTTCAGCTATTCTTTTAAGCTTAATGAAAGTTCAAGCCACATGCTGAGATACTTCCTCCTCTTTGCTCTTCACTCTTTCTTGATCTCTTTTCAATTCCCGGCATACAAGCCGTATTCTATTCTCTTCAAAGAAATCAAGATTCCCATTTTGATTACTGCATAGTATGTGTTAGCTATAAAAAATACAGCCCTAGAAATGAAGCGTGGTAGGTACCTTAGACTGTAAGCTTCTCTAGGGTTATGGATCCATGGTCTACTCTATAAACTACTGCAGTATTTTTTGTTGTACGCTATTAATGAATAGATTGATTGTATATTAATGCTAGCCAATATCTGAAAGCCTCAATTTATCTAAAGTTTAGAAGACAGTAGAAAAAATAAGGCAGTCCTTGAAAATTGTACTTACCACTGTGGTGCCAAGCCTTACAACAACTTGATTTGAATGGTTTAAGGTTTAGGATAAGCATATTCAATGCCAGAGTTAAATAAGCATTAACCACTTCAGCCCCGGAAGGATTTCACACTTTAGGACCAGAGCACTTTTTGCGATTCGGCACTGCGTCGCTTTAACTGACAATTGCGCGGTCATGCGACGTTGTACCCAAACTAAATTTGCGTCCTTTTTTTCCCCACAAATAGAGCTTTCTTTTGGTGGTATTTGATCACCGCTGCATCATTTCTGATCGCCGCTATAAACAAAAGAATGCGACAATTTTGCAAAAAAACCCAAATTTCTTACTTTTTGCTAAAAATACAAATCCAAAAAAAATATATAAAAAAACATTTTTTCAACTGTTTTGGCCGATTTTATATTCTTCCTCATATTCATGATAAAAAAAAATCACAATCTGCATTTATTGATTGGTTTGCGCAAAAGTTGCCGCGTTTACGGATGATGAGAATTCATTTTTGGGGTTTTTATTGTTTATTTTTTTTTTACTAGTAATGGTGGCGATCTGTGATTTTTAACAGTACTGCGATATTGGGGCGGACATGTCAGACCATTTTGACACTTTTTTGGGACCCTTGGCGTTTATACAGCGATCAGTGCTATAAAAATGCACTGATTACTGTGTAAATGCCATTGGCAGTGAAGGGGTTAACCTGGGGGGGCGCTCTAAGGGTTAACTGTGTTCCCTGGGCGTGTTCTAACTGTGTGTGGGCTTCCCTGGCAGGGGAAGGGGAGTGATCACAGCTTCCATATAGAGGAAGGCTGTGATCACTGCCCTTACCCATCTTACAGAACGGAGATCCGTGTTTACATGCACGGACCTCCGTTCTTTCACTCCAGGAGGGCATCGCGGGTAGCCGGCGGAGATCGAGTCCGCCGCACCCGCTCCCTGGCCCCCCCCCGGATGCAGTCAGCGCGTGAGTGTGCCTCTGGTGGCGCGTGCGCGCTCACAGTGCACGATCTTGCAGCCACCGTCATATGACGGCGGTTTGCGATATCGAACCACCTTGTCGCCGTCAACCTGTGGTTGGCAGTCGGCAAGTGGTTAATAAGCCCAATATTCTCTTAGTAGCATCACATTAAAGTGGTTCTAAAGTCTAATAGTTGTTTACCTTAATACATTCTGCATTAAGATAAAAAAGCTCCCCACTAACTTCCCTGCCTCATCCCTAAACACTTACCTGAGTTCTCTCAGGCTCTAGTGCTGTCCTGACTGCAGGTCTTTTCCCTTCACTTCCTAATATCACAGGAGAGTCAGGCAGCAGCAGGAACCATAGCCTTCTACTGCTGTTAGTCAAATTCTGTGAGCAGGGAGCAGAGGACATGGCCATGCCGCATTGTGGGTGTCTATAGATGCACACAGCCCGGCTTAGGAGCACACCCACATGGCTTAGCACAAAGCTTGCTATGGGACACCTGCAGGAATGGAGGAGCTGATAGACCAGCAGGGGGCCCCAGAAAAAGTAAGGGACCACTCTGTGCAATACCATTGCATAAAGAAGGTAACTAATAACATCTTTTTCAGTTTAATTTGAAAAAAACAGGCTTTAAAATCACTTTAACCACTGGGAAGTGAGATATGGTAAGTATAGACAGGAGGGTTCTGTGTTCTCTTTTTGTGTATATTCCTTGAAAGGCTTCTCTGGTGTCATTCATTTATACAGAGATCAGAAGGTGGCAACAAGAAATGTAAAGCATACATGAAGCTAAAATAAACATATTCTGTACTTTTCTGAAATACATGAATATTTCTCCAAAGTTCATCCTTTTAAACACCCAAGTATAGAAAAAAAACTGTTGATGTGCTGTAAAAATTAATTTGATCCTACTTTCTTTTTTGACATGACAACACAGTGTATTTTTGGCTCTGAATTCCAAAGCATGTGTTGTCAGAACTTCCTACGTCATATCTGATGCACATCAACTCACAAGATGTCTGGCAAAATCATTGTATCTTTCATTGATCTTATAAAACAGATATAACATAACACTTTCATTTGGTATATTTAGGAGACCAAAAGAGAACAAGTAAGAGAGATTCTGTGTTAGGGTTTACATACACTTTATAGTTTATTTGGCCTTGTGACCAATGTGATTCTGACAAGCAATGCTATAGGACTATGTTTAAATGTATGTTTTACTAGAATAAAATGTACTATATAACAATAACTGCATCATTAATAGGTTAAAATAACATGATTTTAAAAATGAATCTGCTGGGGCCTAAAAATTCATTTTGATAGACATACTATAATAAATAAAGAAAACATAATAAAAAGTTCAAAACAATACTATAATAATAATAATATTTGTTTCATTTTTATTACTTAAATGAAATTGCTTGGTACTTTAACCACTTCAGCCCCGGAAGGTTTTACCCCATTCCTAACCAGAGCACTTTTTGCGATGCGGCACTGCATCGCTTTAACTGACAATTGCGCGGACGTGCGACATTGTACCCAAGCAAAATTGTAGTCCTTTTTTCCCCACAAATAGAGCTTTCTTTTGGTGGTATTTGATCACCTCTGCGGTTTTTATTTTTTGCGGTATAAACAAAAAAAGAGCGACAATTTTGGAAAAAAAATCAATATTTTTTACTTTTTGCTATAATACATATCCAAAAAAAAAAAAATGAATTTCTTCCTCAGTTTAGGCCGATATGTATATGTTTTTGGTAAAAAAAATCCCAATAAGCGTATATTGATTGGTATGAGCAAAAGTTATCGTGTCTACAAACAATGGGAATAGATTTATGCCATTTTTATTATTATTTTTTTCTTACTAGTAATGGTGGCGATCTGTGATTTTTAGCGGGACTGCGATATTTCCGCGGACAGATCGGACACGTTTGACACTTTTTTGGGACAAGTGACATTTATACAGCGATCAGAGCTAAAAATAGCCATTGATTGCTGTATAAATGTCACTGGCAGGCAAGGGGTTAACACCAGGGGGTGATCAAGGGGTTAAATGTGTTCCCTCTGTGGTGTTTCTATCTGTATGGAGGCTGGGATGACTGAGGAAAGAGAGAGATCACTGCTCCAAAACATTGAGAACAGACGATCTCACTCAACTCTCGCCTCGGGAGCGATCGTGGGTGGTCGGCAGACATCGAGTCCTCCCAACCCGCTGATTGCCTCCCCCGCTAGCCATTGAACGTGCGAGCACACCTCTGGCATTGCGCGCTCACAACACACAGTCCCGCGACCGCCGTACAGCTACGGCGATTCGCGAGAATGAGCCAACCTGCCGCCGTATTATGACAATGGCCAGTCATATGAAGTATCAGCCTGTTTTTAGTTATTTTCAGTTGTTTTTCTTCTGTTATAGACTAAATGTGAAAAATAAGTGTTTTTGCTGACTAAAACAGTTTTTACATAATTTTATAGCATGAGGTTTATTCATTGTTTTTTAAATTAGTGCCAAGCTGCAGTTTCCAAAGCGATTAAAATCCTTTCTTGTATTAAGAGAGGTATGGACTCCAGAGATAGAGACATAATTTTGCCCCTGTACAAATCATAAGTACGACCTGATCTGGAATATGCAGCTCAGTTTTGGGCACCAGCTCACAAAAAGGATATCGGGGAACTGGAGAAAGTGCAGAGAAGGGCAACCAAATTGACAAGAGGCATGGAGGAGCTCAGCTATGAGGAAAGATTAGAGGAACTGAATTTATTCTCTCTTGAGAAGAGGAGATTAAGGGGGGATATAATCAACATGTACAAATACATAAGTGGTCCATATAGCGAACTTGGTGTTGAGTTATTCACTTGAGGCTGGGTTCACATATGAACCGCATGCGGCTCACAGTAGGGGTCCGGTGCGTCCTGCTTCACCGTTTCAGGCCCGATTTCAGCCCGAATTTTGGACTGAATTCGGACCTGAAACGGACCAAAAGTCGCACAGCGTTTTTGTGAAAAACACACCGGACCTGCTGCGGAGATATGTGAACCGTCTCAATAGAGAGCCGGTCAAAATCTCCTGCTTTGGGAATTGGGTGTGAACCCAGCCTTAAGGTCCTCACAGAGGACAAGGGGGCACTCTTTACGTCTAGAGGAAAAACAGTTTAATCTCCAAATACAGAAAGGCTTCTTCACGGTAAGAGCTGTGAAAATGTGGAATTGACTCCCTCAAAAGCTGGTTCTGACTAGCTCAGTAGATTGTTTTTGGAAAGGCCTGGATTCTTTCCTAAATGCACATAATATAATGGATACTAATATTTATAGGTAGAGTTGATCCAGGGAATATCCAATTGTCTTTTTGGGGGATTAGGAAGGATGTGTTTTCCCTTGCTGGAGCAAATTGGATAATGCTTTATTGGGGTTTTTTGCCTTCCCCTGGATCAGCTGTAGGCATTGGATAGTGTATATAGAGGTTTTTAATTTTTTGTTTCTCTGTTGGTTGAACTCGATGGACTTATGTCTTTTCTCTTTCATTCGTCGACAGGCACAGCAACTCTTAGGACTAAGTGGGTTATACTGCCCTCTTCAGGAGTTTACTAGGCAGAACATGCAGTTCTAACAGCAAAAAAGAACAGTAACAGACACAGCCCCTCCCAGGGGGCAGTTCCCACTGGCAGATAACCCCACACCCAGCTCTGCTAGCTCAGTTTTATTCTGCCTAGTGCAAGGAGTTAGACCTAGGCTCCCTGTTGGGATCTGTGGTACCTCTCTGGGCCACTTCGGTTGGCAGCCTCACAGATGAAGACTACAATCAAGCAGCCGTGCTGGGCAACAGGCTGGGTCTCAGACCCAGGTAGTCTCCCCAGCCGGCTATCACACGCTAGACCAGATGCTTTGCGCTGGGTCTACCGAGACAAACCCCAACGGAGGGGCCCTGTGCGTTAAACGCCCCGCCATTGCACACAGTGTGCCCAGGGCCTAGCCGGGAGAGTGTAAGCTGTCTCGGGTGGGATCCCCCGCACCGCCCGACTAGATGGGGTAAGTACGCCCCCTCCCCTTTGGGGGCCCAGGGAGGAGCTGGCGGGTCCCCCTTTCGGGGTGAGCATAGTGGGTGGTCTTCCCCCCTCTTCCTCACTCACGCCCCTCCCCCACCCCTCCGTTACCCTGCTGTCGCACCCTCCCTTCCCCTCCCCGTGGCTCCCAGGGTGTAATAGGTGTATGGGTCCTAGTGGTCCCCCTTTGCCTCACCCCCTGCCCCCCGTGCCTCAGGATCGTCGGCGGCCATTTTTGCCAGAGCCCGGCCGCCATATTCTTGTAGCCGCTCACATTTATATGCATGGGATTGTTCTGCGGCCATTTTGGCATAGCCGCGGTGCTGTTACACGAGGTTTCGGCCTCTAGTGTGCATCGGTGGCCATTTTCCTGTGGTTTCTACACATGGAAGGCCTGTGTGTGCTGAGGGGCAGTCCTGGCCGTTTCTGGCACCGATTTACCCCCCCAGCATGGTGCGGATCTCCCTGGTGGCGGCGGCTCTGTGCACTGTGGACAGCAGCAGCAGGTGGCTCTTCGCTGGTCGGGTGGTGAGTCCCCCTGGGGTGCCCCCTGTGACTAGCCTTGCGCAGCTGTGGGGTGGGGGGTGTAGTGGTCTCCTGGCAATAGGCCTCCATTTTCTGGGGCGGCCAGGGTGGGTGACAGTGTGGCAGCCGAGGTGGGTGCTTCCCCACCGGACCTCTTGGTGCCTGCAGCCAGAATTTCAGGGGCCCCTTCTCTTGTAGACGCCATGTCCACGGTTCTGGAGACGTTGGTTTCCCGGGTAGAGTCGCTGTTGAACTGCAGGGACGCCAAAAAGAGTCCCCTGCCCCCTCTTCTTCTGGGGAGGACTCGGACCCCGAGGGGGGCTCCTCCTTTGCCGGGATCCCCCTTGACCTGTTGGACATCGAGATCCCAGGCGCCCGATAGCGGGGATGAGTCTGAGGTGTCCGCTGCTGCACACGAGAAGGCTCTTGTAGATGCTCTGATCGCCTCAGTGCATAAGACCCTGCAACTGGAAGAAGCAGCGGGACCCTCTCGGGGGGTGCCCATTCCCTTTTGGGTCACATGGACCAGGCCCAGCGGCCAAGGTTTTTCTGTATGGGGATTTTCTGGATAGGTTTGTTTATAAGGACTGGGCTCGGCCCCAGAGCTCCCTCCACATTCTGAAGCGTTTCGATGTGCGTTATCCCTTTGAGGATAGATTATTGAAGAAGTGGGCATCACCTCCCGTGGTTGATCCCCCCCCCCCCCGTGTCCCGCCTAAGTCAGGAGACCACCATCCTGGTGGAAGGCACGCCGTCCTTTTAAGGACCCAGCTGACAGTAAGGCTGAAACTTGTCTCAGATCCCTATTTGTTCTGACGGGGTCTGCCATGCGGCCCATTGTGGCCTCTGCGCTGGTGTTGCAAATGCTCACAGTGGGGGCGAAGCTGCTACACAGCGAGTTGTGCAGGACACAGGCGTCTCCTGAGTGTGTGGATCTTGCAGATCGCATGAGTATCTGTGTGATACAGCCCTGGACGCGGCCCCCCTGATATCCAAGGCATCCGCGGTCTTGGTGAAGGCCCTGGCGGACTTGCCTTTCCGGGGGGGCGGCTCTTCGGTGACCCCTTGGATGAGATGATCAAAGATCTCACGGGAGGGGAGGACACCTTTCTCCCGGAGTCTAGGAGGAGTTCGGACTCCCGTCGCCTACAGGGCCCCTCCTTTCTGGCCCACAGGAGGTCTTTTCATCCCTTCCCTTCCTTGGGCAAGGGTTCTCAGTCCACTAAGGCCCCCGCGGGTGGTCAGAAGCATTCCTGGCCGCGTAAGCGCCTCAAGCCAGAGGACAAGGCTCCTCCGCATGAAGGGTTGCCCCGCCCGGTGTTCGGGTGGGGGTACGTCTCCTGGGGTTTGCAGACAGGTAGTCCTCTCGCATCTCGGACTGCTGGGTGCTCGAGGTGGTCTCCTCGGGGTACAGCATAGAATTCCGTCCCCGCCCCCCAGACAGGTTCTTTGCCTCCAACCTGCAGCTGCCTGCAGGCCCTGTTCGGGGCTGTGCAGCACCTGCTGGGTCAAGGGGTGATTGTTCCCGTTCCACGGGCGGAATATTCCCAAGGGTTTTATTCCAACCTTTTCGTGGTTCCGAAGAAAGACGGCGTTTGTCCCATCCTGACGTGAAGGACCTCAACAATTTTGTGTGGGTCCGCAGGTTTCGGATGGATTCGGTCCGCTCGGTAGTGGCGACCTCTGCACCAGCGCGATTTCCTGGCCTCCCTCGACATCAAGGATGCGTACCTGCATGTTCCCATCTGTGCCCAGCACCAGCGCTTCCTGCGCTTTGTGGTTGGGGAGGATTACGACCAGTTCGTGGCCCTCCCGTTCGGCCTGGCATCGGCGCCTCGGGTTTTCACCAAACTGCTGGCCCCGGTTCTGGCTCTGCTGAGGCAGAGGGGCATTGCGGTGGTGGCGTATCTGGACGACCACCTCCTGCGAGCAGAGTCGGCTCCAGCGCTCAGGGACAATGTGACGATCACCCTGCACACTCTGCAGGAGTTTGGATGGGTGATCAACCTCCCGAAGTCGTTTCTTATTCTGTCTCACCGCCTGTAATATCTGGGGTTGATCATGAATGCAGCCCAGGCGAAGGTCTTCCTTCTGCCAACCAAGCGCCGGACGCTTCAGTCGGCGGTTCGGTCCCTGCTGTCCCAGAAATGGGGTCCTGGGCCTAATGGTAGCCTCCTTCAAGGCGGTCCTTTATGCTCAGTTTCACACCCAGGTTCTGCAACGAGAGATTCTCCTGAGATGGGACAGGTCCCCATCTTCCCTGGATCGGGTGGTCAGGATGGACCACCAAGTAAGGACCTCACTGCTCTGGTGGCTGCAGTCCCCGGCTCTCGGTCGGGGAAGTACTTCCTCCCCCTTCACTGGTCAGCGATCACGACGGATGCCAGCCTGACAGGGAGTCCTGGGGGCTGCTCTCACCCAGGGACGGTGGTCTCCGGGGGAGTCTCGTCTGCCGATCACGGTCCTGGAATTGCGGGCGATTTGGTGCTGCCTTTCCCATTGGACGTCGAGACTACACGGGTGCCCTGTCCGGATTCAGTCGGACGATGCCATGGCTGTTGCATACGTGAACCACCAGGGCAGGACGAGAAGCTCGGCTGCGGCCTTGGAGGTAGTTCCCGTCCTGCGGTGGGCAGAATGCCATGTTCCGGCAATCTCTGCCGGCCACATACCGAGCGGAGCGTAGAAAATTGTCAGGCGGACTATCTCAGTCGTCAGCGCCTGGACCAGGGAGAGTGGTCCCTGCATTCGGATGTATTTCATCATATTTGTCTGAGATGGGGCGTCCTGGACGTGGACTCACTAGCGTCCCGTCTCAAACGGAAGGTGCGGACCTTCGTGAGCCAGACACGAGACCCCCTAGCGGTTGCGGCAGATGCTCTTGTAGCTCTGTGGGCTCGGTATCGGCTCATCTATGCCTTTCCTCCTCTGAAACTGCTTCCGCGCCTTCTGCACAGAATAGAAGCGGAGGGTATCCCGACCATTCTGGTAGCTCCGGATTAGCCACGGAGTCCTTGGTACGCAGATGTGGTACGGGTGGTGGTGGACGTTTCCTGGCAGCTCCCGCTTCGCGAGGATCTTCTGTCCCACGGACCCATCCTGCATCCTGCTTTACCCTCTCTGTCTTTAAAGGCCTGGCTATTGAATCACAGGCGTTGAGGGATCGAGGGGTCTCGGACTCGGTGATTCCTACCATGTTGAAGGGGTGTAAGGCCCACCGCACCTGGAAGGCTTACATCGCCTGGTGCGAAGCCGGGGGGTGAAACCCTCGTTCCTTCTCGGCGTCTTGGGTTCTGGCCTTCCTGGCCTCGACCAGAAACTGGCGTTGAGCACTATCAAGGTTCAGGTTTCTGCTCTGGCGATTTTTTTTTTTCAGCGTTTCAGACATTGTCCTTCCTTCGCTTTGCCCGCGCCCGTCTCACCCTAAGGAGGTTGCTTTGCACTCCCTGGATGTTGTTCGGGCCCTACGGGTGTATCTACCTCCTTTTCGGAAGTCAGACGCTCTTTTTGTCATGGTGGATGGCCCACGCAAAGGTTTGGCGGCCTCATCAGCCGCTATCTCACGTTGGATTAGACAGACGGTGTCCCGAGTCTATGCTGTTCGTGATCTGGAGCCTCTCTTTCCGGTTACGGCTCACTCTTCCAGGGCGATTAGCACTTACTGGGTTTTTCGACATCAGGGGTCTGTGTCTAAAGTGTGCAAGGCGGCTACTTGGACCTCTGTGCACGCCTTCTCAAAGTTTTACAAAGTTGATATTTTTAGCATCCTCGGATGCAGCGTTTGGCCGCAAAGGTTTGCAGGCAGCCGTGTGAGACACGTGTGGTTCCTCATCGAGGGTTCAGTTGGGTGTAGTTCTATTGTTGTTCTGTTACCCACCCCTCATTTTTGGCACTACTTTTGGACGTCCCACTTAGTCCTAAGAGTTGCTGTGCCTGTCGACGAACGAAAGAGAAAATGGGATTTTTTTGACTTACCGTAAAATCCCTTTGAGTTTGTTGACAGGCACAGCACCCACCCCTCTGATGTTGCACTGCTTGTTACGAACTGAGCTAGCAGAGCTGGGTGTGGGGTTATCTGCAAGTGGGGACTGCCCTCTGGGAGGGGCTGTGTCTGTTACTGTTCTTTTTTGCTGTTAGAACTGCCTGTTCTGCCTAGTAAACTCCTGAAGAGGGCAGTATAACCCACTTAGTCCTAAGAGTTGCTGTGCCTGTCGACGAACTCAGAGAAAGGGATTTTACGGTATGTCAAAAAATCCAGTTTTTTCAACCAGATTAACTATGTATCTATGCAATGCCCCATCAAAGAAACTACTCTTTAAAGTGTGAATTTGACAGATGCAGATCACAAGTTTTACAGTATAATCTGTGTTGTTTTGTTAAGCAAGTTACTAGTACTGACCCTCATTTAGAGGGAATGTCCCTTTTTTTTGGAACCAGAAAGCTGAGAGGTATGCTAATTAAAGCGGTATTAAACACAAAATCAAAAATGTATTATATTGGAGCTTACCAATCATTAGATTTGGTGGCTACATTCGTTTTCTTTTTTTTAGCTTTTTCCTCCTCCCGTATTAGAATATCTACTCTGGATGAATGAGCACAGGTTGCATATTTGGACACCAGATTTTTCACTCTGGGAGTAGGGGAGTGTTAAATGTACTAGCAGATTTACATACACCAACAAATTGAAGTTGAACTCAAGCTCACACTGCAGTTACACAAGCAGTCACAGCAACCGTTTTTTTTTCTTTTGGGATAAAGATTTCACATGAATAAATGAAAGCTGAACACTGTAGCTTGCTGCATTTTCAGGAGAGCTTGTTCTGTTGAAAAACAACAGGCTTCCTGGTCAGATCACCAGATGAAAATAAAGGAAGGAAAGCCTAAAAAAGAAAAATAATGGAGCCATCACATGTAAGAATTGGTAAGCTGCAAAATAATAAATGTATGCTTTTGGGTTTAATACTGCTTTAGAGATGCTGTATATGTGACCTGCAGGTTGCCTTTGGAACTGCAACTCCTATGACCGCTCCCAGCCCCTTCAAGAACAGGAGGTGGTATTTTGGGGTTGACTGTAGAGTTAAAAATCTGATGGAGAACAGTGTGGATGTTTAGCACTTGGCAGATCTAGCGTGGTGACAATGCTGGCACGTCCCTGGCTTGCAGAAAGAGGTTGCCTTTAAATATAGCAGGGACAATTCAGTGACCATATTGAAGCAGTGTTACCCATCCCTAGGAAGCACAGCCATGAGAACTTTTCTGGAATAAAAAAATAGGAATATTGCTGGCTTGCAAGATGGAGGGAAGTAAAATTCTGCACTTTTTAATGTCTAGCTATGTTTTTGTTAGAATATACAGATTCTTTAAATATGCACTCTTTGGACTTTATTTTTATACTGCTAGTAAAGACATCAAAACTGAATCATTATCAAGCAAATGTTGAAGTGTTGTCAAAAAATGAAAGCGGAATGTTTCCTAATGATCCTACATCAACAAATTACCATTCTAATTATCCATTATGTATTTCCTTTCTTTGTTTCAGAGCCAGGATGCAGAATGTCATTTCAGAGGATAATTGAATTCTTTTGTTTGGCTTTTTCAAGCCTTTCTTCTACCAAAATTTTGCTCATCTCTTTGACTGAATTGCTGATTTTCAAAGGAGTTGAATATGTCTGAGAAAACAAAAACATTGGTGTTTTGTACATATATACAAAATTAAGGGCAATGGGCAAGCCAGTAAAGCCTCGAGAAGTGCTTCTCAACTTTCTTAAATTTCAGCCAAGGCACCCTGTAAAATTCTCGAGGCACTCCGCTCTAAAATGTAAAAAAATGAAAATAGTTTTACATAATGCAGCAACTTCTGTAATTGTGGGACACCCATTTTTACAATGTAAATATACCTTTGCACACTGGTACTGACTAGTGCAAGTATTTCAGTGTTCTCTTCTGCCTCAGTTTTCTCCCTCATGCAGCTCACGTGACCCCAGTGCTTACAGAGAGAGAAAGTGGTAAACAAGGATGTGGTACAGCACCCAATGTGGTCTTTACCAACAGTTGCGGCTGGTGCTAAACTTAACAACCCCCCTAGGTCTGCACTCAGACCCTCCATGGTCTCCCATATGCAGCCCCTCCCCGGTCCCCCCCACAACTTCCTTGGCGGCTTCTTCGGTTTCTCCTCCCGGCCAACCCGATCCGCCTCCTGTCTTGATTGGCCGGGAGGAGAGGCCGGAAAACAATAGCGAATATATTAATTTGCTAGTGTCCTAGGTGGGTGGGTTCAGCCCAACCTTTTTCAAGCCAATTAGAGCCTCGGGCTCTAATCATGTGGCTTGCAAAAAAAGAAAAACCTCCTAGCAAGCTATGAGTCCGGCGCCCTGCATGCATCCCCGCATGCAAACTAGGGGGTGGCGCCCATGCGCCCCTAATAAACTGGCAGCTGCTGCTTACCAACTGATGACATTATCGGTTGTTAGGATGCTGGCGGGTGGTCCGCACAGTGCCCAAAGTTGTAATGCTGCACAATAGAAATCTGTGGCTTTGTGAAACAAAAAAAAGACATGCTTGATACACCCACCAGCTTTGAGGGCATATTTAGGCACCACCATCCCTGAGGAACCCAGATGGCACCCTAGTTGAAAAAGGCTGGCCTAGAGAATCCCAAGAAGTTTACTTTCTGAAAGATGTTGGCTAAATTCACTTCTATCAGATCCTTGATACTTTCAAACAGATGGAGACTCATTCACTAAAATGAAATGGTGAAGTTCATGTTCGTGTTCATTTTAAACATGCAATCTCTTGCAGGGAAATAAGAAAACATAGCTTATTGTTTATAACCATGTATTTGAATAAAACACAGGCCCACTTTTTCACTTTAGTGAATTAGGCCACATTTTATACTGCTTTCTAAATCCTTATGCTGAGATGACTTTATGGTACTAGCAATGCTTGTCTGCCCCTTCCACCTTTCACTCTTTCCTATTGGTCTGTCACAGTTTAGCCTGCACTTTCCTGCCTGTATATTTTTTTCCTCCTCACTGCAGTGGTTCTGCTAGACCTGTGATTCTATTCATATAGATAAAGTCTGCAACCAGATGAGGATAAGAAAAATGTGTCTTTATTTCAAGGCCGTGCACGTGTGTTGTATTTATATCACATCTGTTTTTTGGCTTCTGTGCTCATCTATGGGGGTCGCATGCTATACTGTGGGTTTATATTTCTTTCCCTTCTATCACTTCCTGGCTTATCTCCTAGTTTGCTTTCCTATATAAGACATGCTCAGTGCAGCCCGCGTTGACTCAGCAACTTCCTCGTTCTCTGAGCTCCTGTTTGCCAAGCGTTTCATGTATTCAGGGTCTGACTTTCCTTGTATTGACCCCGGCTTTGTCTTCCGTTTGTGCTTGTCTGCTGTCTCCCCTGACCCTGGCTTGTTTCCTGGATCCTCCTCTGTCTTCTGCTATCTGTACCCTAACTACGTGAGTGGTCTCTGTATCATCAGATGGGTGTAACTAGGGGGCGTGACCTGGTTTCAGCTTGCTCCAAGTCAATCCTCGCCATCAGAGGCCCTGGTGAAGAAGCAGGATGGGGCTTAAAATCTGCACCCTGGGGAACTCTAGGCTGGCATTCTACAAGGGCTCACTACCACAGAAACCTGATATGGCCATTAAGCACTCCAGTCATAGAGATTGACCATATACTGAGCAATACCTGGTCTTAGCATCAGTCTCCATTTGTCGCTAACAAACAGCGGTTCCCAACACCAACCCTACCCGAGTTTATCAAGAGCTCCTGAACTGACTGGTTCTCGAAATACTGAGTATATATGACAGAGAACTGAAAATATATTCTGAAAACCCACAGCCAGTGACCAGAGAACAAAGTGAAGCGTTTAAAAGCAGATGGGAGAATCTGAGATTTTCTCACCCCCGAGTTGATCCAAACATGACAATTTTGTAAGGGGATTAAAGGGACTTTAGGGATACAGTCACAATCTGGGATACTTTGTTTAATCTTCTCTGACAGCTTTAGAAAGATTTACACAGGATAACAGGAAAAAATGACAGGAATAAGCTTAAAGTATATTTCCACGTTTGCAGCCAAATTGGGATAACACCTACTTTATTTTTGTTACATGTTCTCATTCAAATAGCATAACATAAAAAAAATACTGTTTACCATTTTGCTTGCTCTTTTCTGAAAACTCAGAAACTGATGTTTTTCTCAGCTATACAGAAGGGATGGAAGTTAATGTTTTCCATAAATATATCTGTCTGTTCTGTGCTGGCATATATCATTATCAGTTGTAAATCAGATTTGATCACTGTCTGTCCTAATAAAGGGTTAAAGATCTAGAAGCTAGGCTTTTTCTTTGTATGCAAAGGAAGGGATTCTCTGTGCCTCTCTTTCTAAGCGGGCACAAACTAAAGCCTATTACACACGGGCCGAATGTCAGACAGGATTGGCCGGTTCAATAGAAACCGGCCAGCATTCAGCCCGTGTGTACTGCATGCAATGTACTGACCTAAACATTGCATGCAGCGTTCAGGCCCCAGTAGGGCACGGCAGTGATGTAGAGGCTGGTTGGGTAGACCCACAACAAGCAGCAGGGGTTTCTGCTTGTGATCTTGCTCTGAAGGAGAGCTAAGATTTCAGGAAATGGAGTCATGGGTGGGCAGCACAGTGGTGTAGTGGATAGCACTTTCGCCCGGCAGTAAAAGGGTCGCTGGTTCAAATCTAAACCACGGCACTACCTGCCTGGAGTTAGCATGTTCTCCCTGTGCCTGCGTGGGTTTCCTCCACGTACTCCAGTTTCCTCCCACACGCCAAAGACATGCTGATAGGTTACTTGGATCTTGTCTAAAGTGGCCCTACTATGTGTATGTATGAATGTGAGTTAGGGACCTTAGATTGTAAGCTCCTTGAGGGCAGGGACTGATGTGAATGTACAAAGTATTTGTAAAGTGCTGTGTAAATTGACAGCGCTATACACAGTAAGTGCCTGAAACCATCATGCTTAACAGTAGGCAAGACACAATTGTCTTTGTACTCCTCACCTAGTTGCCGCCACACAAGCTTGACACCATCTGAACCAAATGAGATTATCTTGGTCTCATCAGACCACAAGACATGGTTCCAGTAATCCATGTCCTTAGTAGAGTTGAGCGAACTTCTAGAAGTCCGGGTTCTGCTGGTTCGGCCGAACTTCGGGACAAAGTCCGGGTTCGGGTCCGGACAGAACCCGAACTTTGTACCGGACCCCGAACCCCATTGAAATCAATGGAGACCCGGACTTTTAGGTACAAAAAGTGCTGTAAAATAGTCCTGGAAGGTCCTAGAGGTCTGCAAAAGGAAGGAAATGTGGGTAAGGGTGGGACAAGTGACCTACAAAGAAATGGGGACAGGGAAATAACTTTAAATATTTTAAAAAAAATAAAAACATAAAAAATGCAAAAATGGAGATCATCTTCAAAATGGGTCTCAAAAGTATTAATTAACATTAGGGGCCATAGAACTGTTCTAAAATCATCTTCAAACTATGTCCAAAAAGTATAAATAAGCCCAGAGTACCCATATCACTGTTCTGCAAAATGTG
>BLSH010214068.1:211202-224136 GCA_018402905.1 Glandirana rugosa | reverse complement strand
TGCTCATATATAGCGCGAGGTCTTTTGGCAAATGGAGTCGCAGTTATCTTACTTACAGGTTATTGGTCATTTTTCTTATATATTTTTCGTCGATGTATATTTAAGTGTTATATAGTTATGTTATAGAGGTGTTACTAGTCGTCGCGAATTTTGTATTCCTGTCTTCCTTTTTCCACTAACACTCGGGTTTCAGGGATTCAGAGAATTTAATATAGGTACGTTCTAAGAAGGAATGCTATTACTTTAGAAGTGGGTCGTGGTGTTCACTGTGGTCGTTAAAGGGGTAGTCACCATGTGAGTGGTTTACAACCACGGCGTGTGAGTGCGTAAACCGTGTACTCCTCCCCCTTCTATTTTTCTTCGGTAATCACGTTATTACAGATCTTGGAGAGAACCCGGACTTTTTTTGAAAAGTCCGGGTCCGGGTCCGGGTCCCGGACACCCCAAAGTTCGGTACGGACCCGAACTTTACAGTCCGGGTTCGCTCAACTCTAGTCCTTAGTCTGGTTGTCTTCAGCCAACTGCTCACTGACAACATGACATACGCTTTGGTGGCTCCAGCGGCTTTCCCAGTGTGGTGAGACATGACCTGCTGTATTGAGACTGCTTTTGCCCCAGTGTTGTATTTGACCTATCATGCTGGTTTTCTTTGTGCAATATGTAAGTGCAATATTTGAACATTTTTTATCAATAAACTAGAGGTTCTAGACATTATTGCACTAATGGCTTCTTTTTATCTTCCCCCTCCTCATGTGCCAAATGCGTGAGTGTGCGGCACCAACATTTGGTGAGTGTACCACTGATGGGGAAATTGCTGGTGTCACTTGTGGTGCTGGGTGAAGATTTCATTATCGTAAGGAAGAATCTTGCATGGATATAATTTAAGAGACTTAGGGACTTTGGGCTCACAATCACCTTTTTCCTTCTGTCCTTATGTTTTAAGCGCTGCTGATCATTGTGGAGATATTGTATTGATATATTGTGAATTTATATGTAGCTGCTTTTTATATATTCTTTTTACTGGTTATTGGACATTCATTCTATTGACGCTGAGGTAAACGGTTTTCTGGAGCGCGATATATACTCGTTCTTTGTTTTATTATCTAGTAGTTTAACCTATGTGCTGCCATGGAAGCAATTAAGTTCCTGAATAAATCATCAGCTGAGCCACAAATCTGTTTTTTTGAATGTTACAAATGAGAATGAGCAGGAAAGTAACTATACTGCTGTGTTCAAGACATTGGAAAATATGTTAGAGAAACAGATTAAAACACCGTGGGATGTATTTACATTTGAGCATTATTTAAAGGAGAATATAATTTTTAGAAGCCGAAGATGGGAAGTAGCTCCACAGGATGGTCTAACTGACAAAGAGTTTATGGATGAGTGGCTTGCTTTTTTTAATCGAGCCGGCCGCGAGCTACAAACATTTGTTTTAAAAAGGAAAAGAGCAAAATTAGATCGCATTAACACTAAAATTAAAGAATTACAGGATAAATTGGATCCTATAAAAAATTCCAATGAATACAAAGTGTTCAATGAGAATATAAAGAAAAAAATAGATAAAATTGACAGAGACACTCAGAGAAAAAAGGTTAAGAAGTTTAAAAGGGACTCAGCGGATTTTAATAATAATTTTGTATATTTATGGCAGAACCCTAATAATTCAAGTAACATTGGGCAAACTAATAATGAGGGACAGGAGAGGCCAATCACCACATTACCCCCTCCCACACTGGCAATTAGAGCCCCAGTGAATAAAGAACAGGTGGGAACCCTAAATAATCGTGGCTCTTTGGGGAAACAATGTATCTAGAACCGGGGACACCCACAGCAAAATTATCAATCACCAAGACCCTTTAATAATCAGATGGAGAATGTACAGTATGGATAATATAGTAGTCAGAGACAGCGACAACAGACACCCCCCGCCCGATCAATATCATTGGGACAATAGATTTACGGTCCCAGTACAAAATAAATTCCAACCTTTAGCACAACAACATATGATGGTGATTACCAGTATAGAACTCCTTTTTTAGGGGGGAGGGGGAGAGGATAGAGAACCCCGAAACTGGGTTCCCACCAACCCCTGAACCAACAAGAAAGAGGCAGGGGTGGACTTCAGCTTCAGCAGCCGGTATTCATCTACAGGGAGCCTCAGCAAAGACACAGAGAGCGTGTAGGGTCAGTAGACGAGTACAATCCAAAAAAGAGAAGAAGGGACACCTAACTGATGGTATTTACAACCTCAGTAGGGCAGTATTGGATCATAAAGAGCTTAATATACTCAATATATGTTTAAAATGGGCTCCTATAAAACCCTTAAAAAAATTTGAGATATATTGACACACATAAATGTATTCGTAAGCTAAATATGAAAAAATATTTCTTGGAACACCCCTTGAAAAATACAACTAGACTTAATACCCACAAACAGACCATTGATAGTGGCCTGCGGAATAAATCTACATTCAATCCCTAGATTAACAATAATCATCATATTGACGTTTTTAAAAATATGGTGCTAAAGGATTTAGAGTTTAGTTTAGTCCATGTGAGTGGTCATTATACCCTATGTATATCACAGAGGGCCGTAAGCTACTAGAGGACAGGAAGGATGTCATTATAAGACCTGCGGATAAAGGGGGTGGGGTGGTGGTGTTGGAAAAGGAATTCTATCATGGACAAATGGTTGAATTATTGAGTGAACGATAGAGAGGGACCCCACTACGCTCTATAGAAACCAATTAAGTACTTTCCTAGAATGGGGTGCTAGGTCCAAGGCTCTGAATAAGAAGGAACACAAGTATTTGGTACCCAGTGCTTGCCGTATTCTGGTAATATACACTCTTCTTAAAACCCATAAAAATGTAAATATGCTACCACCTCGCCCTATAGCCAATGGCATTGGATCAGTCACCTCTAGATTGGGGGTGTACCTCGATAAATTTCTTCAACCTACTGTACTGTCCACTAAAGCTTACCTCAAAGACACTAAAAATCAATTACAACCTCTGAGTAGTATATAACTAGATAATTAAAAATCAACCTTTTTAGTGACAGCAGATGTGTCTTCATTGTATACAATAATTCAACATGATGATGCACTTCTGGCCCTTAATTGGGCTTTAAGTAAAAGGGATGATATTCCCCATGCACAGAAAGTATTCATAGGAAAGGCCCTTTATTTCTGTATGTCACATAGCTGCTTTTGGTACCAATGTCTGTTCTATTCTCAGCGGGCTGGCATTGCTATGGAAGCTAAATTTGCTCCCATCATCGCCAACCTGTTTATGGAAGAGTGGGAGGATAGACATGTATTTAATATACGACGACCGCAGCTAAAGTGTTACCACAGATTCATTGATGGCCTCCTATTCATATGGGAAGGTTCAGAGGAATCTGTATATGAGTTCCTGTCACAACTTAATACCAATGATAACAATTATGGCGTTATGAAAGGCGAGGTGATTGATGGACGTTGTGTTTCACCCCACATGCGTTCACTTGCAGGAAACTATGGTGGAATCTGGTCTGGGTTTTACCAACCACCTTGGTAGGGTTGGTTTCGGACCAGATTTTGCGGTCTACTTGTGTCCATCAATCGGGGGTATAAAGGAAGCAGGTCTGGATCAGATGATGGCTCTTTACCTTGACTCAGGAAGCCAAAGCCTGAGAAAGCTGTTGAATTGAACTTTGCTTTGTGACTGAAACAAAAAGGTTTGCATTATCTTTGCTTTGTGGGTGACTGGGAAAAGCCCTTCACCTCTGAATTAGGAAAACTGGATATGTTTAGTTAGTGCCTGGATGGCAAGGATTTATTTTGTTTTGTTTATTTGATTCTTACATGCAACCATGCTACAAGTCAGATTTTAAGAGAACCTGCCGTTTGGACTAACTTTTCCAGGGAAGGTGATCCCCATTGAGCTAACCCCCCCCCCCCCCCACACACACACACACACACGGTGGATTTTCAGCGGGCATCTTCCTGAACAAGTGGAAAGATGGAGGATGTATTAAAAGCTCTGCTGCAGGCCACTGCAACCCATCAGGAGAACAATCGCCAGCAACAGGAGGCAAACCGCTAGCAGCATGAAACCAATCGCCAGGTTGCACAGGCCACTGCAGCGCAGCAGGAGGCAAATCGCCAGCAGCAGGAAGCAAATCGCCAGGCCATTGCAATCCAGCAGGAAACCAACCACCAAAGGCCGCGGCAGCCCAGTGGGAGGCAAATCGCCAGGCCATTGAAGCCCAGCAGGAGGCGAATCGCAAAGCCATTGCAGCCCAGAAGGAGACAAATTGCCAGTTTGTGGAAGCCCTGGTGGAGTTAAAGAAGGGGTCCGCAGATCCTTTGCCAGTGGAACAGAAAATGGTGTGTGCCAGCTATTACGTGCAGAAGATGACAGTTGCAGATGATGTGGAGGCTTACCTAGCAACTTTTGAAAGAGTAGCTGTTCGAGAAGGATGGCAAAAAGAGCTATGGGCAGACCGGGGGCGTAACTACAGGGGTTGCAATTGCAACCTGGCCCCGTGCTCCAGGGGGCCTGTGTGCTTCCCCTGTACACCTGAGAGGAGGGATGGAGGGGGTGGCATTTAGAGGACCCAATGTCCTCCATTTTCCTCCTAATGCTGTCCTCACCGCCCCTCCTATCCAGTTCACTTGTCTTCTGCTGTTCCTGGGTCCCTGCGTGCTCCCCTAGTCCCCCTCGCAGCGCTACCATCTCCCCCCCTCCCCTCTCCTGTCAGCTGCTGTAGGAGATGTGTCATGATGGAGAGTCGGGCACAGGTCTGTAAATTTGACTTACCAGCTCCTTCCTTTTCTGAATGAACAGAGTCAGTGATTGGTACCAATCACTGAATCTGTTCATTCATAACTGAAGCATAGTAAACTGATTTCACTATACTTCCATTTCTAACTGAATGGGAGGCTTGGTACACAACTATTCCTGTCCATTCATCCTGTGCAACTGGGGCTACACAAATGGAGATTGAGAGCTGAGGTTTGTTTAGATTCCCGATATCTCATCAAAGCCCCCAACAGGGCTCCTAAAAAAAATGATTTAAAATAAAATTGTAAAAAAAAAATAAAATGAAATGGTAAAAAATAATAAAATTAAAATAACAAAGATTAAAAACTACTAACACCAGTGAGGGAACTATCAGGATTGCAAAGGTCGCACTTGTGACCTGGCCCTGGCATTTCACCATCGTGGGGAGGCCCAAAGATGGCAGAAAGGGGGCCCGCTGCAGATCTTGTGAAAGGGTCCCGATGTGGGACTGTAATAAAGGGCCCCGTGATGGGAGTAAAAGGCCCCAGGATCAGTGGGAAGAGGGATGGGCCCTGGCCAGGGGTCAGGGGGCCCTTCATAATTTCTTGCACCAGGACCCCGAAGTTTCTAGTTACACCTCTGGGCAGGACTGCTAGCGCCCTTCCTGACAGGAGAACCCCAAAAGTCCTATTATGACCTGCAACCAGATGCTGCCCAGGATTATGAGACATGGAAAGCTGAGATGCTTGCATGCATGGGGGTCACCATTGTAGTCCGGGCTCAACGGGTGCATCGGTGGTCATACAGTTCTGACAAGCCACCCCTCTCCCAAATGTTTGACTTAATACACTTCACCAACAAATGGCTGCAGCCAGAGACTTTGCCAGGCCCTAATATTGTGGAAGGTGTGGTCATGGACCGTTATTTACGTGTACTCCCTGCCACTTTGAGGAAGTGGATCAGCCATGGGGACCTTAAGACTGCTGCCGAGGACTTGTTTAACTCATCTGTGTTCCACTCCAATGTCTCTAGGGGTGAAAAATCGTTCGGAGGATTCGGTAAGACTGTTCCAGGGTTCAAGGGCGTGGGGAACAAATTGCAAGACTGTTGCTACAGATAATGAGACTATGGAATCAGGACCTGGAGACTGGCCAAATATGTCAGTAAGGTCTTTGAGGCCGTTTAGAGGACTGGGTACAGAACATATAAAATGTTATTGCTGCCATGCGTTTGGTCATATTACATAGTTACATAGTTTGTGAGGTTGAAAAAAGACACAAGTCCATCAAGTCCAACCTATGTGGATGCTTTTAGTCAATCTACAATGTATATCCCTCAATGTTGTGGTCCCTTAGGTGCCCATCTAATAGTTTTTTGAAATTATCTATGCTCCCAGCTGAAACCACTGTTTGTGGAAGAGAATTCCACATCCTCACTGCTCTTGCCGTAAAGAACCCTCTGTGCAGTTTAAGGTTAAACTGCCTTTCTTCTAATTTTAGTGAATGACCGCTTATTTTTGAGTGCTCCCTTGTGTGGAAGAGTTTTGTCCCTATTGTGGGGTCACCAGTACAGTATTTGTACATTGAAATCATATCCCCTCTCAAGCGTCTCTTCTCCAGAGAGAATAAGTTCAGTGCTTGCAATCTTTCCTCATAACTAAGGTCCTTCAGTCCCTTAATTAGTTTTGTTGCCCTTCTCTGAACCCTTTCTAGTTCCAGGACATCCTTTCTGAGGACTGGTGCCCAGAACTAGACGGCATACTCCAGGTGAGGTCTCACCAGAGACTTGTAGAATGGAAGAATTATTGATTTATCCCTCGAGTTAATCTCCTTCTTGATGCAAGCCAATATTTTGTTGGCTTTGCTTGCAGCAGCTTGGCATTGCATGGCATTGCTGAGCCTGTCCTCTACTAGGACCCCTAGGTCCTTTTCCATCCTAGATTCCCCCAGAGGCTCCCCCCAGTGAGTAGTTTGCTTTCATATTCTTGGTACCCAAATGCATTATTTTACCCTTTTCTACATTAAACCTCATTTGCCACTTATTTGCCCACCCCATTCATTTATTCAGATCTTCTTGCAAGGTTTCCACATCCTGTGGAGAAATTATTGCCCTGCTTAGCTTAGTATCAGCTGCAAATATTGAGATTTAGCTGTTAATCCCTTCCTCCAGATCGTTTATGAATAAATTAGATAGGATTGGTCCCAGGACAGATCCCTGGGGAACCCCACTTTCCACAACAGACCATTCAGAGTACTCCCCATTTATCACCACCCTCTGGACTCACCCCTGTAACCAGTTTTCAATCTATGTACTTACCCTTTGACCCATGCTGACAGACCTTAGTTTGTACATTAAGCATTTATAGGGAACTGTATCAAATGCCTTTGCAAAATCCAGATACACCACATCTACAGGCCTTCCTTTATCTAGATGGCAGATGGCAGCTCAGCTCCTTATAGAAGGTTAATAGATTGGTTTGGCAAGAACGATTCTTCATGAAACTGTACTGATTACTGCTAATGATACCGTTTTCATTACAATAATCTTGTATATAATCCCTTATCATTCCCTTCAAGAGCTTGCATATTATTGATGTTAAGCTAACTGGCCTGTAATTCCCAGGGATATATCTTGGTCCTTTTTTATATATTGGTGCTACATTGGCTTTTCTCCAACCAGCTGGTACCATAACAGTCCGTAGACTGTTCTTAAAAATTAGGTACAATGGTCTGGCAGTTCCTTAAGGACCCTATGGTGCAAGCCATCTGGTCCCAGGGACTTATTAACTTTAAATTTTTCAAGTCTATTCCTATTGTTATCCTAATTTAGCCTTGAGGGTGCTTCCTGTGATGTGTCGTGAGGACCAACATTGTAGTTTTGGATACTGGAGCCCCCCGTTTCCCTTGTGAATACTGAGGAAATAAATAAGTTTAAAACCTTTGCCATCTCCCCATCCTTTGTAACCAGATTCCCTTCATCATTCTTTATGGGGCCTATATGATTTGACCTCCCTCTCTTATTATTTATATATTTAAAGAATTTCTTGGCATTCTTTTTCTCTTCTCTGCTATGTGTCTTTCATGTTCTATCTTAGCCGTCCTGATTGCACCCTGCATTCCTTATTGCATACCTTATAAAGATGGAATGCTGACAGAGACCCCTCAGCTGTGTATTTTTTAAAGGCCTTCTTCTTTGCGTTTATATGTACTTTTTAATTTTTTTTTAAGCCACCCTGGTCTTTTATTAGCTCTTTTAAATGTATTTTCCATTGGGATACACTGGCTAATACTTTTGTTTATCTTGAAGCACTTACTTTTTCCTCCGCGTTCATTGTTCCTTGAATTTTATCCCAACTAACATCTTCCAGCAAGGAGCGTAGTTTATGGAAGTTGGCTCTCTTAAAATTCAGTGTCTTTGTCTTCTCCTTATGTTTCCTATTTGTGTGATTTATACTGAAACTAATTGACCTGTGATCGCTATTTCCTAGATTGCCTCTTACTTCCACATCTGTGATCAGGTCTGTGTTGTTAGTAATCAGAAGGTCAAAAAAAGCTTTATTTCTTGTTGGTCTTATTTCGTGTTGGTGACCCATGAAATTGTCCTGCAGGACACTTAGGAAATGACGAGCCTTACTGAGTGAGCAGTACCTTCCGCGCAGTCTATATCTAGATAATTAAAATTCCCCCATTATAATGACACTTCACAATCCTTCCCACTATTCCAAACTGTGAAATAAGGTCCACCTCCCCCTCTTCCCTCTGGTTAGGGGGCCTATAGTATATTCCCAGAATTACTTTCCTCTTGGTATCTTCTCTTTGTAGCTCTACCCATAAGGATTCAACCTCCTCCCTTGATCCACTAGAAATGTCGTCCCTCACATTTACTTGTACGTCATTTTTTATATACAGGCATACCCCTCCCCCTTTTTTGCCCGCCCTATCCCTGCGATATAGGGAATACCCATGAATAGTAGCCAGCCAATCATGAGAGCTGTTGACCCAAATCTCTGAAATTTCCACAAAATCAAAATCCTCTTCATACAGTACAACTATGCAAACTGTATTTAGTATGTACAATAAATTTATACCAATTTATATCATTTGAATTTTTTTAGTTCACATTTTCCCTTTTTACATTGCAATATTGGGTGGAAGACACCCGTGGTCCCCCGTGATCTGTCATACCACAACTACTTATGAGTTACCATTCTCAGTTGTTTTTACCTACTGACATTTTTGCATTTAGATTTTCCTTTTTGGTACTTATTTAGTACACCTATTATTGATTACCATCCATCTTCCAAGTGGGGGGACGGTCATCTCTGTCAGGATCCCCCCCGCCTCCTCCCTGCCTTGGGCGGTGGGCGGAGTGTGCCCTCCCATGGATTGGTGTCATGCTCGCCAGCCCCACCCATGGTGTCTTTGGACGCCATGACCTAGGGATGGATTTTCCAATCAGACGCCGAGGAACAGAGATGTACAGTCGGATCTCCGGCGCATGCGCCATGCTTTTGGTCGGCTGCACACAGCTGTCTCCTCAATGCATCTTGTATGACGCTGGCAGGGACCCGCCGCTCACCTTTGGTATATCACTCAGGGCTAGCCATCACACCACTCTCTAGGTTCCTACACCAGTGAAGCAATACCTTTTTTAATCTGGTAAGTTCCTGCTTGGGGGGGTCTATCCATTCCTCCACTCACTTCACTTCTTGGCATGTTTGAGCACTTTGGGTTACCTCACGTCAGTGGCATGCTTGATACCACTGGCACATATTTATGCTACACCATTCCAATTTGCTTTGCACCCACCACCAGCAGGTACTTACACCTTGCCTATAAGACTTTATTTCATTGTTTTTCACTTTTATGGTATTGGTGTTTCCACTTTCCTATATCCATCTCTTTACCTTTGGTGGTAAGTACTGACACCCTACTCTACCTACCTATCTTCAATATGTACTTCAGATATCATTTGCTATTGACCATACAAATTTGATATACATGTACCCATTTTTTATGCTTGACATTTATTGTAGGTCTATGGGGCAAGTGTGTCCTCTGCACCATGTATTTGGATGTTAACTACTAATTCTACCATGGCTTTAGCCCTGCCTGGTCCCTCGGTGCGGACGGGATATTCCTGCCTCAGCCCCGGGTCGGACACTATTGTTGGCACTCCCTTAAATTTCTCCAAGCCTAAACCACTCTATTTGGCTGTCATGTAAGTAGCTGACCCCACTTCATGACCAATTGTATCCCATTCTCATCAGGATTTTATTAAGCCATCATTCTGCTCATATTTACAGCTACAGACCAACACAGCGTTGTACTCCTGACGAGTGGCTGTTACGCCACGAAACGCGTAGAGTGTTATCAATGCTTATATTCAATGATCTTTTTACCATCTCATCATGTATCCATTCATGTTTTTGATTTTTATCCTGTGCATGTAAATTCATGAATTTTTATTATTATACATTATTATATGTCTTGTCAGCCATTTGTTATGGCACATGAGGGCTGGATTGATGTCTTTCAACAACTATGCAACCTGTATTTAGTATGTACAATAAATTTATACCAATTTATATAATTTGTATTTTGTTTATGTGGAATACCTAATTTAAAATC
This sequence comes from Glandirana rugosa, assembly GCA_018402905.1. Taxonomy (NCBI): domain Eukaryota; kingdom Metazoa; phylum Chordata; class Amphibia; order Anura; family Ranidae; genus Glandirana; species Glandirana rugosa. Next base: position 213,734 of record BLSH010214068.1, on the reverse strand, counting down.
CCATGACCAATTTCCTCATTTTACTTCATACAGTAGAAACTCTAGTTTTCCCATCTTGTCCGCCAGACTCCTGGCATTAATGAACGAGCCACGTAGTTTTGTCCGCACGCCTACTGTTTCCTTGTTGGGTATTCCTTGGTTGCATATAGGATTTGTTACACTACTTACCTCAGGTTTAGGTTCTTTACTCAGCCTACCACTGCTGACCCCAATACTACCCTCTGAACTATGTTCCACTCTGGCTATTTCTAAATCTGGACTCCCCCCCCATTGCCTAGTTTAGAAGCTTCTCTTATTTGTCAGCCATCCTCATTCCCAGCCGGTCTGCACCTTGCCCATTTAGTTGCAGTCCGTCCCTGCTACAGAGCTTGTAACCGATTGAGAAGTCGGCCCAGTTCTCCAGGAACTCGAAACCCTCCTTTCTACACCAGCTCCTCAGCCACTTGTTAACTTCCCTAAGCTCCTGCTGCCTCTCTGGTGTGGCTCGAGGTACCGGTAGTATTTCTGAGAATACTACCTTGGAGGTCCTAATCCTTATTTTAGCTCCTAGGTCCCTAAAACCTTTTTTTAGGACACTCCACCTTCCTATAACTTTGTCAATGGTGCCAACATGTACCATGACAGCCGGGTCTTCCCCAGCCCCTCCCAGTAATCTGTCCAGCAGATCCATGATGTACTGAACCAGAGCGCCCGGTAAACAACATACAGTTCGGGTGCTTCAGGTCTTTGTGACCGATTGCCATTTCTGTGTTTCTAAGAATTGAGTCCCCTACCACCAGAACCTGTCTTTCCTTTCCCCTGGCTTCATCCCCACCCTCACTGGAGGAGTTACTCCCCTGACAGCTAGGGGCGTCACTCTGCTCCAGCAATGCTGGTCCCTGACTGGTGTCCACAATAGCATGCAACGGGGTGTACTTATTGGGATGTTCCAGCCCAGGATCAGCCTCCCTGACTCTTTCCCTTCTACCCTTCCTGTCACTCAACTACTCTGTTCTGGTGCCTGCACCTCTTTGTCTCCACCGGCCTCTGTGCTGGCCCCACGATCCCAACTCTCTTTTAGTATGGAGAGTCATCTCAGTGTTGAAAGCTGATTCCCTAGATTCAGAACCTGGGCTTCCAGGGAAACAATGTGCTTACATTTTGTACAGCAGTATTAGCCCTTGATCGCATGATCAAGGAACGCATACATGTCACAAGATGTACACCGAGTCACGTCTCCACACCCGCCGGGCATCGTACCCACTAATTTAATGGTCACTGGGAATTATACTCTGTCTAATTAACAGCTAGCTTCCTGACTCTAATACTCACAGTACACGTGTCCTCACAGCACCCGGGCACTTACAGTACACATGTCCTCACAGCACCTGGGTACTCACAGTACACATGTCCTTGCAAAGCACAGCACTCACAGCACATGTGTCCTCACAGCACACATGTCCTCACAGCACACATGTCCTCACAGTACACATGTCCTCATAGCACACATATCCTCACAGCCCCCGGGCACTCACAGTACACATGTCCTCACAGTGCACGTGTCCTCACAGCACCCGGGCACTCACAGTACATTACTGCTAACTGTTCCCTAAATGATGAACGAATGCATAGAAAAACAAAAGTGTGTAATTTCAGTTGATGGAAAGCCAGTCACGGCTCTGCTAGATTCTGGTAGTGTGGTGACATTAGTCAGAGGTGATTGTGTAAAACCTGCAAAGTTACACCCTAGCACTATTGGGGTTATTTGCATACATGGTGACGCACGTGACTGCCAGACTGCTGTGGTTGAGATTGATTGGGCAAAGATATAAACCGCGCTAATGTCAGAAGCAAGCTGCAGCCAGACACTAAAAATAGGAAACAGTATTGTATTCAGGGCTGCACTATAATAGAAAGAGAAAGTCCAGTGATGACACTAAAAACATGTTGTGGGGCCCTCAACCCTTCGACAAGGGTCGTCAAAGCGACCACCGCCAGGGAGTCCATTGAATCCAATATGGCAGAAACAGAAGCCCAAGAGAGTCCGTGATTCGGCCCCAAGTTGAAGGACTGGTGAAGATGCCCCGACTGGGGGTTTGGTTTGGTTTGTTTTTCCCTAGGACTTATTTTGGGCTTTTCTACCTACTTGGCCTGATGCTGATAAATGTCACCGCTGGCCAGGCCTCCTGACCCTGCGGAGACAGGTCCTTTGGACTTTGACTTTTGGAGCGCAACATAATTACCTCAGTACTCTGAGAATCCCTTGGTTTACATTAGAGGTTCTCTCTCAGGAAAATATGAGATATCCCAGTGACTTGACTGAACTCTTTTTTCTCAGTTGGACTTGGTGTCTGTTTTTTGAGCGAAGAAACCTAAGCTGAGCCTCCGCTCTTTGGGTCTAGTTGGAAGCTATTGGGGAATAGAGGAGGGGAGGCCTGAGCCTCCCATCCGTCTTTTCCTCAATTAGACGATTTGTATTCCATTGTATAATTCGAGTTATAGCAGATTAACTCCTTTTCTGCCTACCCTCCGAGTCCGGAGGGGAGGAGATAA
>BLSH010214068.1:172183-195734 GCA_018402905.1 Glandirana rugosa | reverse complement strand
CATGAATCGACGACTCTCGGACACGACCCCTGGTCACACAGTGTAGGACTCTTGTCATATCTCCCTGAATATACCTGGACATGTAGACGGACACTATAACTCTATATCTCCTAGCCGGTTCTTCGACCCTAGTACACATCTCCAGGACTATCTTCGATTACACGATATGTCCGAAAGATATGACACAAGGTCACGACGACACATTACCGACGTGTGACACAAGATCACTCGACGACTAGAGTTAGGTTATTCTCTGTCGACGATAAGGAATAGATCACTCTCTGACGTCGACTCGGAGACAGTTCGCCTGGGGGACCACGACGACGTCCTACGACCGAACTCCCTTCCCCCCACCATTCTCCCGGTCCCGAAAAGTGGACTCTATATCTCAATATCACAGGCAGATGTACAGGTCCATATAAGTCCCTCTATACTGTTCTCAGGATGTGACACACTGGTCCCCAGCACAGGCTCTCAGCAGCTAAGTACACGTTCCACAGCACAGCTCTATATCTGCTGAGGAAAGAGTATTCGTTTCATCTACAGCAGCCTCTCAGCAGCAGCACGTGGTCTCTAGCCATCTGGCGTCTATCCTCCAGGCACACACTGCTGCCTCCCAGCAACCCTCTTCATGTCCTTTTTCACCCCCCACAACACGGGTTGGTCAACTCCTCTTCCTAGCTCTGGGCACTCTGGTAGGTGTAGACCACACAGCACTCCACAGCCCAGGGCTACACCATCCAAGGACTTACATCCCTTAGCAGCCCCTGTAGCTACCCTGCTTCAACCACCAGTAGGCAGGCTACACGTCTGACAGAGGCCAAACAAAATCCTTCATTGCTATGGATGAGCTCAGGGCTGGACTGGGACGAAAGTTTGGCCCTGGGATTCATCCAAACCGGCCCATTTAATTTTGCAAACACGCACAAAAACGGTATCCTGTGCACTTTTGCGAGAGTGACATTATCACGGCACGGCTATCCACACAGCAGGAGCACGCAAACCCGGAAGGAAGCCTGGTTGAAGGGGGAAGCACCTGGCAACACTGCTGGAGGGCTTCACTTCAAAGGTTAGTTTGTCATGTAACAATAAAATCATGCCCACATTGCAAGGGCTTGTTTAGGTCCAGGTAGCATGAAAAAGAAAGATTTGCTTACTTGATCCTCTATCCTGCTAGACCAGTCCTCAGAGAGTCTTTTCCTCTATGCTCCAGCGGTCTAAGGTCTTCTGATTTTATCAAGACTGATGCAGAAACCATAGCCCTACTCTGGACACGATGATTCCTCCACATGATGTGATCTCCTTCCCCATGCTCCGGCGGTCTAAGGTCCTCTGATATCATCAAGAACAGAGCAGAGTCCATAGCCCTACACTGGAGGGATGATACCTTGATGACATCAGAAGACCTTAGACTGCTGGAGCATAGGGGTAAAGACTCCTTGAAAACCGGTCTAGCAGGATGGTGGATCATGTAAGCAAATCTTCTTTTTCATGCTGTCGGAGCACGGGGAAGAAGAACACATCATGTGGAGGAAGACTTACAGGAGCGGACCAGAGGTGTGTCACAGTTGAGATTGGTTAGGGCAAGTTTGTTTTGCGTGGAGGGAATCCCCACCATCTTGGATTATGCAGTAATCCCAGACCCCTCCCCACCCGACACTGCAAAACCTCCAGCATGCATGCTGGTTGTTGGGTTGGTAAACTGTAGGGCAGATCACCTATAGGAGAAATCCATCCCCTCCTTCAGGGGTGACCACTGTATAGGAAAGGAGCATGGGGTATGCAGCAGGCTATTGGGGAGCGGGGGTGGGGGATACTCCCCAGGATTGTCACCTCAATGATGGGGTGGAGGATGAAGAACAATGACCTGAGCTGAGTATGAATATAATGAGGGGCAATTAATGGCTTCTCTCAATTATTTAACTCACGTACTTTGGGTCCCCTCTTCCCATCCCATACCCCTCTTCATCCCATAGGGCCCCTTCTTCCTATAGAGCTCCCTTCATCCCATAGGGCCCCCTTCATTCCATAGGGTCCTTCTTATAGAGCCCCCTACATCCAATACAACTACTTCGTTCCATAGGGGCCCCTTCATTCCATACAACCCTTTTATCCCTTAGGGGCCCCTTCTTCCTATAGAGCCACCTTAATTCCATAGGGGTCTTCTTCTTATAGGCCCCCCTACAACTCCTTCATTCCATAGGGTACTTCTTCCCATTGGGGTTCCTTCACTCTATAGGGTTTTTCTTCTAGGTCCCTGAATCCCATACAACCCCCTTTCATTCCTTAGGGCACCTTTTTCCCCAGGAGCCTCTTCATTCCCTGGGCCCCCTGGTTGTCTTGTATCTCCCTGCCCCCTCCAGTCCGGTCCCCAACCCCCTCTCCCCCCTGGTGTCCCCCTGTCATCTGCCCCCTAGGACTAGGCCCAAAGCCTAACTCTGCATTATGCGGCTGTGTTGGGTTGGTTGGTTATCTGGATGGATTCCTGCAGCACCGTCATCCTCCAGCCTCCTGCGCCTACTCCGGGGACCGAAGATGTGTGCAGTGTCCGGAAAGTGCTGAACAGTGGCGGAAAGAGCCAAAGTGCGCCGCGGTGCATCCGGAAGTAAAGCAAGTTATGGGCAGTACAGCGGTGCTCAAATTAATGGCTGCATGAGCCGTGCAGCCATTACTTTGACAGGCTGTCACTGAAACTGGCCCACTGAGCCATCGGCCCAACGGGAAACTTCAGGCAGTCCTGATGGCCAGTACATGCCTGGATGAGCTCTAGTCCCAGGCTGCATCTGCAATAAACCGGTGTCCTTCCTTGCTCCTCTCCTCCCATTGTGTTCTGTCAGTCCTTGCAGGGAGGGAGCAATGCAGTGAGGGAAAATTTTCTGCTGCATGACATAAAAGGCCAGCAGATGGGCTACACTTGCGCCATCCACAGTCTCTTAATTTTAGTAGTAAAACACCAGCCTGTACTGTTTGTTTCTAGTACATTTCAGCCAGTTCTCTCTCATTAAATATTTCCTGCTGATGTCCAATTTTTTATTACTGGAACCTCCATTGTCACATAGCAATCTGATAGCAATTGGATAGCGGCAGGACAGTTCTGCTTCAATGAGAATAGGGACAGCCTCAGTGAACTACTGGACAAATTCTATGTGCCAGTCAAAGCAGGCCTATTACTATTTAATGAATAAATATGCGTTGCTGCCAAAACTACCCAAAAAGGCTTTTTTTTCTATTAACTAGGATGAATCAGATTAGGGTGCAATTTCTGTATGTAAGCAAAGTTAATTGTGGAAGAAAAAGTCAATTTCACTGCAAAACATGCGCTACTAGTGTACATTGTCACTGTCATTGTTTGTGAAAACTGTCCCGTAACATCACACACAGCTTTAAGGCAACCCCTAAGCATGTTTAAATGATTTGTGTATGTTTAATGTTGCCCTCACAACCATATGAAAAGGATTTCAGCTATAGAGTTTTTTTTCTTTTTACTGCATTGGTACATATCCTTAAAGTGTTTGTAAAGGCTGAAGGTTTTTTACCTTTATGCATTCTATGCATGAAGGTACAAAATATTCACTGTGCAGCAAACCCCCCCAATACTTACCTAAGCACAATATTCCTTCAGTGCTGTGCATGAGAGCCTTGGTTCTCTAGGGACTCTCCTTCCTCATTGGCTAAGACAGTAGTGGGAGCCATTGGCTGAGAAGAGCAGGATCGGGGCTGCTCTGTGCAAAGCCACTGCACAGAGCAAGCAAGTATGACATGTTTGTTATTTTTTTAAAAAAACTTTTTTTTACTTTAATGTCACTTTAATGGCAGTGTCCAGCTTCCCATAGGCCCATGGCCAGTGCCTATTAGTTCTAAAAATGGCCAGAATTGACTAATAGGATTTAGCCCTACATATTTAAAGGAATTCACTACTAAGTACTAATCACATTTCAAATAGGATTTGCCAAACCCTTTGTAAATCAAACCCAGGCAGATTTGCCATTTTTGTATACATTGGCAAAGGAAAGGGTTATTTTAAATACTGCATCTATGCACTGACGATTGCAAAAGCCAAAATAGATGCACTACCAAATGCTTCAAACACACACTAAATAAAAGAACAATCCAACAGGGTCAAATTTGCAGCACATTTCCCACGCCAAACGTTCCAACATCAACACAGTGGATGATCTGCGTGATGTAAAATACTAGGAGATATACATCCAAAAAACATGACTCACTGGCTGTCCATTTCCTGCTTGGACTTCCTCTGGCTCTGCAGCCTTGTTGGTAAGAATATCGTCTGGTAAACGAAGGCATATTTCCCCATCATGTTGTAGGTCAAGTTTGCAAAAGATATTTACAGAAGAGAGCTAATTGTTACCATATGGTGCTGTAAAATGGACTCTGCATAGTTATTGGCTTTCTGGTGATGAAATATATTTGTAGGACTACAAGCATGGTTATATTACTAAAAGGAAGAACAAAATGGTCCTATAAACAGGATAAAAATGACATCAGTCTTCACACTCTCTTTACCCCTGAAAGCATTTGTATTTCAAAACATTTGAGAAAACGCAGCTGTCTCTGCTGATTTTTCAGACAGACTCAGGAGAAGATGTGAAAATAAAATAACGTAAAAAGTATTTGGAGAGGTCACTGTGTCAGAGAGAGGATGTTGTAGGTTCCTAAAGAGAGCGGAGAACGCAGTATAGGATATTGATCAGATGGGAGCTTATTAATGTCAAAATGTTCTGCTAGTGCTCAGGCTTGAGTTATTCATTTTATTGACACATCATAGATGGTTGCTGCATGAACTGGGGCCAGTCTGCCAACGTTTCTCCATTTTCTTATTCCTTTAATACGAAACTTATCAAGAAGAGACAGAGGCCAATGTGGACTATCCAAGACGAAGACTGAAAAATGCACACAATGCCCTTCCCCATCTCAAGCTGAGATGGACTGTGCTTGCATGTACGGCGGTTGGGTTGAGAAAAGGGTGCCAAAATGACAGTCACTGGCCCTAGAGTTGCCATCTTTTTGTCCATGAAAAATAACATTGTAATGTTACATTACAGAGTTATTTACAAATTAAATATAGTTGTTTTTTTTTCATCTTGCAACATTACCAAAAAAAAAGACAGAAATGAAAAAGTTTACATATGAACGGTAAACTAAAATAAAATAAATAAATTAAATAGAGGAGGTTTAGCACAGAGAGTAATTAGGAACTCCCAGAAGAGGGGTATAATGTGTAAGGAGGGATGGAGTTGTTTAAGAGTACATTGTAAGTGAATAAAAGATTATTTGTGCAGTAAAACATTCCTAAGTAAGAAATCAACTTGTGTGATTTTTTTTGTTCTTTTACCTGCAGTTTTTTTTTAATGAGGAGATTATTTTAGGAAGAGGTTATTTAGGTTATTTATTTAAAAAAAATAAAAGTCATCAGCTACAAAATAGTGTACTGTAGCTACTGACGGTCTTCACCCAGGCCAGTTTTGCCAGTCTTCGGGTCCCCGGTGCTACACTTGCAGACTGGTCCCACAGGCTCCTGGGATATGTGACATGCGGTGGGGGCATTCACAAAAATAGGCGAGAATTGCAGAAGTGGGAGCAGGTACTTGTCAAAAAAAGGTACCTGGTCCCAGAAAAAAAAAGGAATCCAATAATGGCAGGGGAGGTGGGGAGAAGGAGAATGAGTGGAACTTTCACTTTTAAGTGACATTTTGCTTTAAAGTGTCATTAAAATGGAGCTCCACCCACATTTTTCACTCCTCACAATTAGACTTGTGCATGGCTGAAAAATTTGTTAGTGTTCGTTCGTTTTCTTTATTTTTTTGTCAATTCGAAAAATTTGGAATTTGGAAATTCGAAAATTTGCGAATTCGGCAATTGCGGTAATTCAGAAATTCGGCAATTGGAACAGCCGAAAATCCAAAATTTTAAAATCCGAAAATAACAAAGAACATTTGAAATAATACGTAACTAATAAATAACTATTAAATTATAGGTATTGGAATTTCCTTGAAAATATGGCTGTTAGTGAACTTAAATGTGAAATTTATCACTAACAGCCAAAGGAAATTTCAGAAATTCGGAAATAGGAAACAACATTTGAAATAATAACTAACTAATAATTTATTAGTTAGTTATTATTTCAAATGTTCTTTCTTATTTCCGTATTTCCAAAATATGGAAATATGAAAGAACATTTGAAATAATAATAAATAACTATTAAATTATAGGTATTGGAATTTCCTTGAAAATATGACTGTTAGTGATACATTTCATATATAAGTTCACTGACAGCCAAATTATCAAGGAAATTCCAATACCTATAATTTAATCGTTATTTATTATTATTTCAAATGTTCTTTCTCAGAAATTCGGAGATAAGAAAGAACATCTGAAATAATAATTTAATTAGTGAGCCCGAGTGAGGTAGTGTAAAGTATAATGAGTGCCATCATCCTAGAAGATCAAGTGAAAGTGGGGATATGGAGATGGGATGTCCCGCTAGCAACCCAACACCAATATTGCTATAGGCATGGACTATCTCGGCACTCAAGGATAACACAATTGTATGTACAAATATTAAAACAATTTATTGAAATCAATTACATACATGACATATAATAAAATCACTTGTACAGTGTGAAATACATCTCCCAATGGGAGATATAAGGTGCCTATAGTGGTCCCTAAAAGGGGCACCATTGGCCCATCATTGATAGGCTGTATATAGTCTCTGATGTTCTCGACCGGTTTCGCGGGAGTTCCGCTTCTTCAGGAGATTTACTCATCAAAACACAGCTAGAGTATTAAAACAACTATATATAGATAGAAATAATCAATTAGTATACACCAATAAACAGGGAAAGGGGAAGAGAAGCTGGGAAATTTAGATATTCACTTACCCCACAATGGTCGCAGCCAACTTGGGGGCCAGAAACACGCCCACACGGGGCTATCCCCCCACAGCGGACATGGGGGACAAATGGAGCAGAATAACTATGTGTAAAAAATGGGATAGTGTAAATAATGTATCAACCAGGGAGGCCAAAAAGTGACAGAGGAGAATCCTTGTGCTGGAAGTTGGAAAGGTGTGGAGGGGTGTGGAGCAAAAGGGAACAAGAAAAGATAAGAAGAGGATAATAGACCAGAAACAAGGTCTATTGTTTGCATTGGCTCCTGGGAGATCTTGGTAAGCTTGTCATGGCACTGCTCCCATTTTGCATTGCCGTCTATGGAAAAATATTGGTCAGCTTGGCATGGCTTTTCTATGCCAAGCTGACCATGATTTCACCGCACTGCACATGCGCAAGATCGGCAGGTGCATTCTGTGTAGCCAGCATGCACGGAATCCAGGAAGAAGGACACTGCAGCATCAGATGCCCACACTGGAGATGGCTGCGCTGTGCAGGAACTTCACAAAGTAAGAAAACAATGCTGCACAAATAGAAAACTTGGCATAGTTTACAGCATACCTTTGCTACATTGCATGAGGCATGAGTATTCTAGGGGTATTTTCATCTTAAAAATCATATTTCGGCCGGAATTCCGCTTTCAATCAACATCATTAAAACTATCAATAAATGCTGTATTACATGCTGTTCATACCCATTCAGTCACCATGGGATTTGTTTTCTTTATCCCGCAAAAATCATGGATTGATCCAGCTGTTCTCTGTCTCTCTCTCCTGTCTATGTCCCCACTCCACTTGAGGAATTTGCATAGCAGTGGTGGCAGCTAGTGCACATGCTCAGTTTTGAGTGTGTTTCTACCCTGAGAATTTCCTCCTTATCACATCTGAGCAGCCCATGTGATTATAGAGCCACACATGTGGGCGTATGCAAACTTGTAAATGACAGGCCACTCCCTCCCTCCTCCTCCATGCACACTAACTAGTAAAACACAATGGGGGCAGGACATTACATGTTGATTGAAGGAGGCTTCACCTCCCTCTTATTCTAAGACACAGGCTGGAGGGGTGTGACACAGCCTGCGACTGGCAGAGATCTTCTCACATCATCTTACTGCCTAAAATAATAAAGATTTCATTTCAAATATATATTTGTATGACAATTTAAAACGGTTTATTAATATTAAATATTTATTTTTACTCTGTATTCCAAAGGCTGTTTTTACCTGGGACAGCAGCCACCAGGGATACCCCCAGTAGTGCCCACCAGCAGTACACACCGACAGTACCCACCAGAAGTAATCACCTGCAGTACCAGCCAGCAGTACCAGCCAGCAGTACCCGCCAGCAGTACCCACCGGCAGTACCCACCAGCAGTACCCCCCGGCAGTACCCGCCAGCAGAACCCACCGGTAGTACCAGCCAGCAGTACTCACTGGCAGTACCCACCAGCAGTACCCACTAGCAGTACCAGCCAGCAGTACCTACCGGCAGTACCAGCCGGCAGCACCCACCAGCAGTACCTGCCGGCAGTACCTGCTAGCAGTACTCATCAGCAGTACCCACCAGCAGTACCACCCACAGTACCCACCAGCAGTACCTGCCCTGGAGGACAGCCAGCAGCAGCTACCAGCCATACCCGCCTGGGGAACAGCAGCAGCCAGTGATATCTGCAGGAATCCTGAAGATTGAGGTCAGTTGAGGTAAAAGTACCACAGTGCATCAATTTGAAAGCAGCCTTAGGCCTATTTCACACGATCGTTCTGAACGGGTCTGCCTGTCCATTTTTCATGCGGATCTAAACAGGCTCTCCATCCACCTCTATAGAATGGCAGATGTAAATGGACTTGTGCTCATTTATACCCACCTGCCTCTAATCTGATCTGCTTAAAAAATCTGAAGGGGATCCGTCCCCTCCTGTCTGGGTGGATCGGATCAGAGGGCCCATAAACCAGAGCGGTCTGTGTCTGCTCTGCAAATGCAGAGTGGACACAGACCTGTTATCCGCCCACTCTGCTCATTATGGCCCGCGACCGATTACTAAGTTGATAAAGTGGCCCTCACTCTTTAAAAGGTAGAGCAACCCTGCTCTACCAGAAACAGAAAAAAGGAGAAGGTGCTTTTAAGTGCAGTAAACACTAAACTTTAATAGTGCACAAGATTAAAAACACTTACAAGATACACAGGTAAAAGGCTCATCAATGTGTAAAGGAGACCAACGGGAGGAATCCCTTTAGGATGTTACAGTTGCAGATGGTGTCCAGACCAGCCAGTGGTGGAGAGCTGTGTTGGGTAATCCAGGAAAGGAAGCCGCGCTGTCAAGACTATCAACTTGGTTTTGAAGAAGGAGCGAATTGGGCATGCTCCGAAATGCGTTCCACCCACTCTGATGTCACTTCTGCAAGCAATACATGTTTAAGCCTACCAACTGCCTCAAAGTACTCCCTCTTCTGGCCAGTCCTACACTGCTTTGCTACTGAAAATGCTACAGTCGACACCATGCCAACCTGGGGCATAAAGACACAAGTGAGGTAGAGTGACTAGGTTCAGGTCTGGTCACTGACCTGCGTTACAACAGAGAAAAGATATACCTGTGCTCAAATGCCAATAACTTGTACGTCTTTTCTCTTTTCTCTATTTTGGTGGCAAGGTCTCTTGGTTATTATGTTTTGTCTATCATGTATATAATTCAATTGTTATTTGCACATAGCTCATGAATGCTCATATTTTGTTTATAGTGTGAATTATCTATATTTGCATCAATTTTATTTGTTGAGTATCTTAGTAAATACATGCAAATGATATATTATATATATCATTCCTTTGAGAGTACTGGTGATTCAGGTGACCAGGAATCTTTATTACTTCTAACAAAAAAGGAACCCACAAGCAGATAAGGGGTCCATAAGAACCACTGCTGGAGCCACTGGGACATATTAACCCATCCAGTATCAAACAAAACCAAAGACCAACAAAAAATCATAAAAATAGTTCCATTTATTAATGAAGATACAAAATTTCAAAAGTAATCAACTCGCATTGACAGACATTCACCATCCCATCACCAACATGAGAACGTTGTCAAATTTAAAACCACGGTCCAGACATGTGTCTGCATGCAGTCACTAGTATTACAATAGCAGCTCTGGATTGAGTGAAGGAGCAAAAAACTGGATCACTTTACCAAAATAAGAACCAAACTAGGCAATGAATAGGTAAAGTATCACCTGGTAAGTCATCCGGATTACAAACTCCCTCGATGGATGCAAAATTCAGCATAGGTAAGGAGATCATGGAGGGATCTAAATCTACAAAATTATATTCCTGGTGGGAGAAAGAAACAGCAAAAATAGAAAAATAGATGAATCCTGGGACACTGAAGGCATTGATAGTCCAAGTCCTGGCCAACTAATGGCAATCTACACTCTTCAGTGATCACAAGTACAAGTAATTAGATGTAAGAATGCACCTGAGTCATGGCATTCCCATCCACATGCATGGACATCAGAGATGCATAACAAACACTACAGTTCATAAATAGTGAATGAGAAAACAGGTGACTAAACTTATAGTTACATGTAAGATGTTTTTTCCCATTCAGTATAAACAATGAAGGCCTCCTGGTGTCTCCGCTTGAAAACTATGCATGCAAGAGTCTCCCCCGTCCGACCGGATTGGTCTAGGACATACACCTTCCACCTTCCACCTTCTAGACACCCAGCCACCTATGCTCGGTCAGAGCAAATGACTGGACGGCCACAGATGTTCGACTTTTGCGTCAGGCCGCCCGGCCACAGACACCGAACCTTCTCGTCCGACCGGATGGTCACGGACGTGCGACCTCCACGTCCGACCGGATGGTCACGGACGTATGACCGGATGGTCATGAACGTGCCTCCTAGTAGCAGCTCTGTAATGTGGTATGTGCCACGAGGAAAAGAACAGCGTTCAGTCCTCCTGGGCTACAAATCAAGGTGAAAGGCTAGAGCACAACGTGTGGCCATTTTTCCTTCCTGCAGCAACAGAACCAACACAGCCAGAGGCTCCATGCAGTGCACTGATAGACACTTCAAAGGGTGGACATGGTTGAAGGGGTGGTCCGGGGTGGGAGACAAAGAGACACACGTCTGTACAGTCCCTAACGTGGACGCGTTTCACTGGGATATCCCCAGTTTCATCAGCACAAAGGGCGCCCCCCCAGAGGAATCCTATATATATACATTTCCAAAAAATCACTCAATTTGGACTTAAAAGGGCCAAGCTGAAGTCATACAACTTCCATATTAACATAGCGAGACTAAATAAAAACGTGATTGTGTAAAAGTTCTCCCTCACATCCTAAAGGCAAAGAGTACCCCAAAAGTGCAATGGTTTCAAGAAAATAGATATAAACCCTTCAAAACATTTCATTCCATTTCAAAAAGCCCCCAATACAAAATACTGAGCTCTATTTACCATTGGATTGATAGGGCCCTTTACAGAAAGACCTGCAAATTAATTTCTTTATTGAGTCCTTTAGACGCCAAAGCGTCAAGTTTATAAATCTAAAATTTTTCCTTCTGCAAAAGGACCCTATCAAAGTCTCCCCTTCTCTTACTGATTTTTAATGCATAAATCCCCTTGACTTTTAGTCCCTCAACTTTGGATTGGTGCTGTACTAAGAAATGTTGGGCAATGTGGCTTTTGGGTTCCTTTTGTTTAATATCATTGAGATGTTCCCCTATTCTAACTCGTAACTGGCGTTTGGTTTTGCCTATATAGATTTTCTTGCAAGGGCACACCAAACTGTATATCACTGTAGTAGTAGCACAGTTGATCAATCCTTTAATTTGATGAGTACATGTACCATCTGCATTTGAAAAGGTTTTGGTGCGTTCCACGAACCGACAAATTTGAGAATGCCCACATGCCACCATGCCCTTAGTTCTGGGCACTGCGGACAGCCAAGATCCATCCGTTCCTGGAACGTATTCAGAGCCCGTCAAAATGTCCGATAGGTTTGCAGCTCGTCTAGCCACCATGTGGGGATAGTCTCCCACAATACTGATAGAAGAGGGCACCGAGTGAAAGATGACCAATGTTGGTTTAAGATCTTCCTCACTTCCGGCCATTGTACTCCAAAGTCTGTAATAAATCTAACTGGCTCCTTAGGGCTATTAGACGTTTGTAGTGGGGCCCCAGGGGCCAAAAGAGAGGGCCTATCATGGTTCATAGCTCTTCTTTTCGCGGCGCTTAAGAGTAGCCTCTTTCCCTAAATCTTTTGTACATCTCCTGTGCTTCCCTACAGAAAGTCTCATCATTTGAACAGTTTCTTCGGATACAGATACTGTCATTAGGCGTCCCTCTTTTTTTGAGATCTTGAGATCTAGGAAGGGAATCGAATCCTTATCAAAATTGAAAGTCAATTTGATATTCTGCTCATTACAATTGAGCACCTCAATAAATTCCTGTAGTTCGGTTTCTGTTCCCTTCCAGATTACCTGGATAAAAACTTCTGGTAAAACATCTCAATGGTAAGTGGGATGTGTCATTCTTGGATAACTGCATTGCTCAGAAAATTATACAGAGGGGCCTAAGGGATAGGGTTATCCCTGCGGAACATCTGAAAAATGACCGCTTCCTCCCCAGATGGAAATAGCTGTGTATCTCCCATGGGGTCGACTTAATGAAACTCATTGTAGAAGAAGAAAGGGCCCAGTTGGATGAATTAAAGAGTGAAATAGAAAAAAGTAGTCGTGACCTGGACCCCTTTAGTGAGGAACCTGAGTTTAAGAAACAAAATTAATTAACTAAAAAAGAGGTTGACAGGGTCCAAAGAAATATGAAAACAACAAAACAAGCTAAATTCAGGAGAGACCTCCAAGATTGGGAAAGAGGGGAGATCTTTGATCTATCCGTTCAACGTGGCAGGAGTGGATCACGGATAAGGATTCAATTCCTTTCCTAGATCTCAAGATCTCAAAAAAAGATGGACGCCTAATGACATGTACATGTCGTAAACCTAACGCTGCAAATACCCTGCTTCGGGCAGATAGCCATTACCCCAGAGCCCTAAAGCAGGGCATACCCTTTGGACAGTTCCTCCGTATACGAAGAAACTGTTCAAATGATGAGACTTTCCGTAGGGAAGCACAGGAGATGTACAAAAGATTTAGGGAAAGAGGCTACTCGCATAAAACCTTAAGCGACGCGAAAAGAAGAGCTATGAACCGTGATAGACCCTCTCTTTTGGCCCCTGGGGTCCCACTACAAACGTCTAATGGCCCTAAGGAGCCAGTTAGATTTATTACAGACTTTGGAGTACAATGGCCGGAAGTGAGGAAGATCTTAAACCAACATTGCTCATCTTTCGCTCGGTGCCCTCTTCTATCCTGTATTGTGGGAGACTATCCCCACATGGTGGCTAGACGAGCTGCAAACCTATTGGACATGTTGACGAGCTCTGAATACGTTCCAGGAACGGATGGATCTTGGCTGTCCGCAGTGCCCAGAACTAAGGGCATGGTGGCATGTGGGCATTCTCAAATTTGTCGGTTCGTGGAACACACCAAAACCTTTTCAAATGCAGATGGTACATGTACCTATCAAATTAAAGGATTGATCAACTGTGCTACCTCTAGAGTGATATACAGTTTGGTGTGCCCTTGCAAGAAAATCTATATAGGTAAAACCAAACGCCAGTTACGAGTTAGAATAGGGGAACATCTCAATGATATTAAACAAAAGGAACCCAAAAGCCACATTGCCCAACATTTCTTAGTACATCACCAATCCAAAGTTGAGGGACTAAAAGTCAAGGGGATTTATACATTAAAAATCAGTAAGAGAAGGGGAGACTTTGATAGGGTCCTTTTGCAGAAGGAAACATTTTGGATTTATAAACTTGACGCTTTGGCGCCTAAAGGACTTAATAAAGAAATTAATTTGCAGGTCTTTCTGTAAAGGGCCCTATCAATCCAGTGGTAAATAGAGCTCAGTCTTTTGTATTGGGGGCTTTTTGAAATGGAATGAAATGTTTTGAAGGGTTTATATCTATTTTCTTGAAACCATTGCACTTTTGGGGTACTCTTTGCCTTTAGGATGTGAGGGAGAACTTTTACACAATCACGTTTTTATTTAGTCTCGCTATGTTAATATGGAAGTTGTATGACTTCAGCTTGGCCCCTTTAAGTCCAAATTGAGTGATTTTTTGTAAATGTATATACATAGGATTCCTCTGGGGGGCACCCTTTGTGCTGATGAAACTGGGGATATCCCAGTGAAAGGCATCCACCTTTGGGACTGTACAGACGTGTGTCTCTTTGTCTCCCACCCCGGATCACCCCTTCAACCATGTCCACCCTTTGAAGTGACTATCAGTGCACTGCATGGAGCCTCTAGCTGTGTTGGTTCTGTTGCTGCAGGAAGGAAAAATGGCCACACGGTGTGCTCTAGCCCTTCACCTTGGTTTGTAGCCCAGGAGGACTGAACGCTGTGCTTTTCCTCGTGGCACATACCACATTACAGAGTTGCTACTAGGAGGCACGTTCGTGACCATCTGGTCGGACGTGGAGGTCGCACGTCCGTGACCATCCGGTCGGACGAGAAGGTTTGGCGTCTGTGCCTGGGCGGCCTGATGCAAAAGTCGAACGTCTATGGCCATCCGGTTGTTTGCTCTGATCGAACGTAGGTGGCTGGTTGTCTAGAAGGTGGAAGGTGTATGTCCTAGACCAATCCGGTCGGACGGGGGAGACTCTTGCATGCATAGTTTTCAAGTGGAGACACCAGGAGGCCTTCATTGTCTATACTGAACGGGAAAGAACATCTTACACGTAACTATAAGTTTAGTCACCTGTTTTCTCATTCACTACTTATGAACTGTAGTGTTTGTTATGCATCTCTGATGTCCATGCATGTGGATGGGAATACCATGACTCAGGTGCATTCTTACATCTAATTACTTGTACTTGTGATCACTGAAGAGTGTAGATTGCCATTAGTTGGCCAGGACTTGGACTATCAATGCCTTCAGTGTCCCAGGATTCATCTATTTTTCTATTTTTGCTGTTTCTTTCTCCCACCAGGAATATCGTTTTGTAGATTTAGATCCCTCCATGATCTCCTTACCTATGCTGAATTTTGGATCCAGAGAGGGAGTTTGTAATCCGGATGACTTACCAGGTGATACTTTACCTATTCATTGCCTAGTTTGGTTCTTATTTTGGTAAAGTGATCCGTTTTTTTGCTCCTTCACTCAATCCAGAGCTACTATTGTAATACTAGTGACTGCATGCAGACACATGTCTGGACCGTGGTTTTAAATTTGACAACATTCTCATGTTGGTGATGGGATGGTGAATGTCTGTCAATGCGAGTTGATTACCTTTGAAATTTTGTATCTTCATTAATAAATGGAACTATTTTTATGATTTTTTGTTGGTCTTTGGTTTTGTTTGATACTGGATGGGTTAATATGTCCCAGTGGCTCCAGCAGTGGTTCTTACGGACCCCTTCTCTCCTTGTGGGTTCCTTTTCTGTTAGGTCTAGTTTTTTGCCACTGAGCCCCACTGATCTACTTGTTCAGTGAGTGGACTAGCCCATTACCTGCCTC
The DNA here is from genome assembly GCA_018402905.1 of Glandirana rugosa. Classification (NCBI taxonomy): domain Eukaryota; kingdom Metazoa; phylum Chordata; class Amphibia; order Anura; family Ranidae; genus Glandirana; species Glandirana rugosa. The sequence continues at coordinate 180,237 of BLSH010214068.1, read as the reverse complement.
CCTTTGGGCAGTTATTTTTGTTAATCAGGAGTCTTCAGAATGTATTTCTATCTTTATAACTTCTACCTGAAATAGCGAGACTTAGTGATGGTTGCTATGTGTAGACAACACTGCAATGCTGTCCCCACCTAGGAAAGCTGTAAAGGAAAGAAGGCTTTGGTGCCAGCACTGTAATCTACATGGTCATCTCTTGTTTAATGAGCTGTTTGATTCAATACAAAGTTAATACACTGGGCTCTATGGAGTGTTTGGAGCATGTAATAAAAAGACAACTTTCCAAATGTCAACATGGGTGGCCACCATTAACATGAATTAAAGAGCAGATACCTAATGTATGTCTCTTTAGAGTCCAATTGTAAGATATCACAGCAGTAGTTTGTCTTTCCATCCCTTCCCACAAAGATATAATAAAGGTGTCACTCTTTCAAAGCTGAATTCCAAGATTGTTTGTTTATGCCGTAATATGGAAAATATGTCGTACTTCATCCATCACTTTTCTTTATGATGCTGTAGTGGTTGGGTGTAGTTAGGAAGTCTGGAGGGAATGTTTTGTCACTAGTGCCTCCCAGAGATATAAGAAATCGGCATGTGATTCATCTTGCCAGTAACCTTGAAAGCTGACCTTTGAATTTTATGGTACCTTCTCACTGTGTTCATAGACTGATGCTACTGGACAGCCAGTGTACCTATGGGGGTCTAAGTATAAAAATTGGCTGTGTGGATATCACAGCATTCATATAGCTGCCTTGACTAATCCCTGTAATGTGTGTGATATGTTTATTTCCTATGATAATCAGCTCCATCTAGTGGCCACAATGCAGTACTTTTCCTGACTGAGGTATTTAATGGGAAATAAACATATTAGACACATCATTATTCTGGATGTTGAGACATTCGCACAGCCAAATGTTTTTTCTCTAGCTTTGTGGGTAAGTATAAGAACCTCTGTCAAGTCATACTGTTGTACAGAGAGATTTCCACCTCACTTCTTATTTTTGCTACACATTTTTCACCAGACAGGATGTGGTGATACTAAACCCACAACAGTAAAATCAGTCTGTATATGCAGTAAAGCATGCTGGTTATACTCACTGTGGAACCTAAGGGGTTAATTCTCTGTCTAAAAAGGCTGTTTGATCCTGCCTTCACTGATCCTCCCCTTCTTACAGAGGCCAGGGGACAAGCTGCACATGCTCAGTTTGGTGGGTATTGCTTAAGAGTTTTTTTTTTTTTTCTTGGGAGGGTGCATGTGACCAGCACAGGGTCAATCAGCACTGTCCAGACAGAGAGTCAGGGGTCCTGAATCCTCATAGAACAATCAGGGGAGAATGAAAACTCCCCCGAAAAGCTTTAACCAGACACTGATAGAAGTCACAAGACTGCTATATACTGCTGGTGAGAAAAGGTATTTAGCAGTTTATATGTAATAAAATAATTGCATTTCCATGTTCTGTGTACTGTGGAAGATCAGATATAGTGAATGTAGGGTCCTGGGTTTATCAACAATTTAAGTAGGGGAATGCTGGAACCTTCCGTTTTTATTGTCTGTTTCCTTGTTGCAGATTTTTCCTTACTTCCTGTCTAGTCAAACTGTGTCATCAGAATAGAAAATGAAAGGAAATATCTCTCAATAACAGTGCACCGGAAAGCAGCCTCACAAGGCCAGAATCCCTACAAGACGTCTAACTTTCCTGCTCCATACCATTAAAGAAAAAAACTGTTTTGGCTATAGATACAAACTGAGGCACTATCCAAACACTGAAAAGCTAAAAAAATCACATTGCTACATACCCCAAAGTTGGAATAACTGCAAAAAAAACACTTCTTACAAACGTGGCTCTATGAACTCTATTAGCAACATAAACTAAAAAAGGAACACAATTAGAAAGGAGTTATATGGTGCACACACACAAATACCCTTTACTTTATTAACCGGTTCCCGACCAGCTCGCATAGATTTACTGCTGCAGAGTGGCGTCCATAAACGGTGGCTCGCGCATCTGTGGCTAGCGTGCAGGAGCGCGCCCCCGGCGGCACGCTATCGTGCCCGCCGCACTCTGCAGGAGTGTGCCCGTGGCTCAGGCAGACTCAGTGTCCGCCGGCGAGCCGCGGTTGTTGGCAGCATGACAGAGATCTACTGATCCCTGTCACTGGGATCAGTTAGATTTCTCATGCTCCTGACAGCCCAGCCCCAACACAGTTAGAACACGCCCAGAGAACACAGTTAACCCCTAGAGTGCCCCCCAAGTAACCCCTTCACTGCCAATGACATTTATACAGTAATCAGTAGACATTTACATTTCCGATCGCTGTATAAATGTCATTGGTCCCAAAAAAGTGTCAAAAATGTCCGACATGTCCGCCCCAATATCGCAGTCCCGATAAAAATTGCAGATTGCCGTCATTACCAGTAATAAAAAAAATTGTAAAAACGCCAGAAATTAATTCTCATGGTTTATAAATGCAACAACTTTTGCGCAAACCAATCAATAAACGCCGATTGCGTTTTTTTTTGCCAAAAATATGAGGAAGAATATAAATCGGCCAAAACTGAAGAATACATTTGTTTTTTTATATATATATTTTTTTGGATTTGTATTTTAGCAAAAAGTAAGAAATGCTGATTGTAATTTTTTTTTACCAAAAATATGAGGAAAAATATAAATCGGCCAAAACGGATAAAAAAATGTTTTTTGTATATTTTTTTGGAAACGTATTATAGCAAAAAGTAAAAATATTGTTTTTTTTTGCAAAATTGTCGCTCTTCTTTTGTTTATAGCGGTGATCAGAAATGACGCAGAGGTGATCAAATACCACCAAAAGAAAGCTCTATTTGTGGGAAAAAAAGGATGCAAATTTTGTTTGGGTACAACGTCGCACAACGGCACAATTGTCAGTTAAAGCGATGCAGTGCCGAATCGCAAAAAGTGCTGTGGTCCTAATGTGGGAAATCCTTCCGGGGGCGAAGTGGTTAAAAGTCCATTCAATAATCATTAAGCTTCAGATGTACTGATCCCCCTACAACACCCTTATGAAAAAAAAAAAAAACTTTTATAAAAGGTTTTGCAGGACTTCACTAAAATCCTCCCTGCTGTTTAAGACCTCTATAACCTGCTTACCCATACAGAAAAATAAAGAAATAATCTGCATATGACCTGGTGCATGATAACACATTATTATAAATGACTGATCAGTAAACGAGCATGCAAATTTAAGACACTCAATACCATTGCAAACCACGTTCCATCCGTTAGAAAAGCATAAACACGAATATGTAAAGCACTCTTTTAATTACCTGTTTGAGTATGAGTCTGGGACTGACAGGACTACAGTTCTATCCTTCCCAACCATACAAAAAAGCTTAGTTCAACCACCTGGCTGTTACCATCATGCAGTGGGTATCGATCTCCCAGCTGGGCACTTGATAATGAAAAAAGTCAATGCTGGAATCCATACTTAATCTGCAGAATTTATTTATTAAATATCAGCTTAGCTTTCTTCTGTATACTGGAACAATTGATTTTTATTAATTAAACTTGGGGGATTATGTATTGACTCCTGTGTTGACTTTTTTGACTAACCCTCCTTAAACTTCTAGGCTAGTGAGAACCTGGCCACACATTAAATAGATCTGGCAGCAATTTTAACAGCCACAGAAAGAAAAGCTCAGCAGCCACTGGTGTTTTTTTAGAATGTACCTAAGAATATAACACTTGGCCAACTCCAGTACACTCACTGGTTACACACATTTAATTGCCACTAGGTTATCCATTTCCCGCCATTGGAAGAACCCCAAACCCCCCCCCCCCCCCATACAACAAGTAATAGATATGGTCAATGGGCATTGCACCATGGAACTCTTGTTTTCTAACGCTCATTTGACTACACATAAATTCTTGCAGTTATGGCTTCTTAACCCTAGATGAACCCTTCCACGCTGATTCTCATGCTATCTCTCGACTATATTAATATCTATTGGGCTTGCGGGCCCTACTGCCAGAGGAGCCATCTGCTGCACTATTTTAATGTGCTATCTTAATGTATAACCCCCTGTTAAAACCACTTGTCATGTACCTGTTAGTTCTAATAATTTTCTTTATGGGTCTGAGACCCTTGTTCACCTCACCCCCAACATAGCTCTTACCATGCTGCCCTTGGTAGTATTTGCCTTTACCCTCTTTTTATTGAGGTCTGATATCAATTGTTTCTGTATGCGTGTTTACATCAGGAGTGTCCATACTAACGTTGTAACCTGTTATGGCTTTGTACTATCTTTTGCAAATTCAATAAAAATTCTTTGTGAAAAAAAAAAAAAGAATAACATTTATACTGTACCTGATCTGCCAAAAGCTCGGGGGAGATACACATCTGATTAGCCCCTGTAGTGATGGCATCTTCAATGTCAACATTCAGCTGCTCTAGTTTCATCATGAGACACGTCATAGATTTTGACCACTGTGACCTTTCTTCCTTTAAAAAAAAAAAAAGGAAAATGATTTCTACATATCTACAGTTATACTAGTATGGTGGCTGAGATGTTAGCAGGCCCCAGGAATCCCTCTCCTAAGACAGGATGCTAAGACCATTAACCAGAGGAAGCTGCTGTGCCAATAGGGACTACTAGTATTCTAGGTGTATATGGACTTGTACAAACTGCCTGTACCATGCCTGCTTCCTGGCTGCACCTAATGTGGCCCTAACGGGATCTGTAGTGACCTGCACACCTGTTATTTTAGGTTTCCTCAAACCTCATGAGCAGCACTCCCAAGGTTGTCAAGCACAATAGAAAACATCTGAGCAGGACACTGAGTGGAATCTGAATAAGACCCCTTTCACACCGAGGCGCTTTACAGGCGTTATTTAGCTAAAAATAGCTCCTGTAAAGCACCTCTTAATTAAACTCAATGTGTCCTTTCATACTGGGGCGGTGCGCTTGCAGGAGAGCAGCATTTTTGGGGCGGTGCGGGAGCGCTAAAGCGCTGTTATAACAGTGGTAAAGCGCTGCTAAACTAGCGGCATTTTACCGCTGGCGATCGGGCGGCCCAGTGTGAAAGGGCTCTAAGTGTAATGGCAAACACCACACAGCAGTACACAAAAACAACTGTATAGAATAAAGATGTAACGGTTACGATTTAAAGGCTGAGTTAACCTTTGCTCACCTTTTTTTTTCTTCTAAATTTCAGCTGCCCTATGTACCAATATAGAATTAATGTAATTATTTTGCAAGAATAAAACAGCTTTCCATTAATTCTACACCTGATTACCTCACTCTCTTCATAGCTGTTTAAACACAATGCTCGATTACTTCTGCCTTACTTCCTGGTCAGACTTTAGGTCATGACACAGGAAGGAGTTGACCAGCTGAGGGTAGATGATGCAGGGTGTGTGCTAATGAGATCAGCTGGTCAACTCCTTCCTGTGTCATGACCTAAAGTCTGATCAGGAAGTAAGGCAGAAGTAATCGAGCAGTGTGTTTAAACAGTTATGAAGAGAGTTAGGTAAGCAGGTGTAGAATTAATGGAAAGCTGTTTTATTTTTGAAAAATCAGTGTAATTAGTTTATAGTGGTGCATAGGGGAGCTGGAATTTAGAAAAAAAAAAGGTGAACAAAGTTGAACTTAGCCTTTAACGAAGACTTCAGTTTTAAAAAAATAAAAATTATAGGAGCAGTTTTTGTTTTTATTAATATTATTATTATTAAAAGTGTTTTTCTCTTTTTGACCTGTACATAAGCAAAAATCTAAAACTTACAAAAAAACATTCTGGGGCTATTCTGTACATGGCTTGCATATCCAAGACCTTAAAAAAATCTAATTTTCTGCTCCTGGGATTGATTGTGCTTTCCAGAACAATACAGAGTGCTTAAGCCCCGTACACACGATCAGAAAATTGTACAGAAAATATAGCTTTGAAGCGATCGTACGATAATGTGATTGTTAGTACACAGCTTTCGTCTGAAATTTTCCCAAGGGACAAACATGAAAATATTTCTCGTATGATAGCAGATTGTACGATATTTGTTTAATCAGTACAGTTTTCACCCTACAACACAATACAAGATAGATTACAAAAAAACTGTAGAAGCAGACATGTGGATAAATGATATAGGATCTGAGATAAAAAGTATCATTTCAGTCTTTGCAGATGACACCAAGCTATGCAATGGAATAACGTCCTTACAGGATGTATTAAGAGAGGTATGGGCTCCAGAGAGAGAGAGAGACATCATTTTGCCCCTGTACAAATCATTTGTGAAACCTCATATGGAATATGCAGTTCAGTTTTGGGCACTCATTCACAAAGGATATCGGGGAACTGGAGAAAGTGCAGAGAAGGGCAACCAAACTAATAAGAGGCACGGAGGAACTCAGCTATGAGTAAAGATCAGAGGAACTGAATTTATTCTCTCTTGAGAAGAGGTGATTAAGGGGGTATATGATCAACATGTACAAATACATAAGTGGTCCATATAGTGAAGTGTTGAGTTATTCACTTTAAGGTCATCACAAAGGACAAGGGAGCACTCTTTACGTCTAGAGGAGAAAAGATTTAATCTCCAAAAACGGAAAGGTTTCTTCACAGTAAGAGCTGTGAAAATGTGGAATAGACTCCCTCCTTCCTAAATGTACATAACATAACTAGCTACTAACATTTATAGGTAAAGTTGATCCACGGAATATCCGATTGCCTCTCGGGGGATCAGGAAGGAATTTTTTCCCCCACTATAGCAAATTGGATCAGGCTTTGCTGGGGTTTTTTTGCCTTCCTCTGGATCAAATGTGGGCGAAGGATTGTGTATATGGGATTTAATGGTTTTATATATCTATATATACAGTATCTCACAAAAGTGAGTACAACTCTTACATTTTGGTCGATATTTTATTATATCTTTTCATGTGACAACCCTGAAGAAATGACACTTTGCTACAATGTAAAGTAGTGAGTGTACAGCTTGTATAACAGTGTAAATTTGCTGTCCCCTCAAAAGAACTCAATTAGCCATTTTCCCTCCCCGGTGTCATATGACTCGTTAGTGTTACAAGGTCACAGGTGTGTATATGGAGCAGGTGTGTTAAATTTGGTGTCATCGCTCTCACTCTCTCATACTGATCACTGGAAGTTCAACATGGCACCTCATGACAAAGAACTCTCTGAGGATCTGAAAAAAAGAATTGTTGCTCTACATAAATATGGCCTAGGCTATAAGAAGATTGTCAAGACCCTGAAACTGAGCTGCAGCATGGTGGCCAAGACCTTACAGTGGTTTAACAGGACAGGTTCCACTCAGGGTAAGCCATGCCATGGTCGAACAAAGAAGTTGAGTGCACATGCTCAGCATCATATCCAGAGGTTGTCTTTGGGAAATAGATGAGTGCTACCAGCATTGCTGCAGAGGTTGAAGGGGTGGGGGTCAGCCTGCCAGTGCTCAGACCATATGCCGCACACTGCATCAAATTGGTCTACATGGCTGTCATCCCAGAAGGAAGCCTCTTCTAAAGATGATGCACAAGAAAGCCCGCAAACAGTTTGCTGAGGACAAACAGACTAAGGACACGGATTACTGGAAACATGTCCTGTGGTCTGATGAGACTAAGATAAACTTATTTGGTTCAGATTGTGTCAATCGTGTGTGGTGGCAACCAGGTGAGGAGTACAAAGACAAGTGTGTCTTGCCTACAGTCAGGCATGGTGGTGGGAGTGTCATGGTCTGGGGCTGCATGAGTGCTGCCGTCACTGGGGAGCTACAGCTCATTGAGGGGACCATGAATGCCAACATGTACTGTGACATACTGAAGCAGAGCATGATCCCCTCCCTTCAGAGACTGGGCCACAGGGCAGTATTCCAACATGATAACGGCCCCAAACACACCTCCAAGAAAACCACTGCCTTGGTAAAGAAGCTGAGGGTAAAGGTGATGGACTGACCAAGCATGTCTCCAGACCTAAACCCTTTTGAGCATCTGTGGGGCATCCTCAAATGTGGAGGTGCGCAAGGTCTCTAACATCCACCAGCTCCGTGATGAACATGAGGAGTGGACCAACGGTGGTGTGTGC
>BLSH010214068.1:150216-172000 GCA_018402905.1 Glandirana rugosa | reverse complement strand
CGAAGAAGGTCCACGGTAACAAACCGGAAGAACAAACCGGTCACGTCCTACTACATTGAAGACGTGTACTCGTCCTCAAGTCAATAAGGCTGTGTGACCGTGGCACAGCTCTTACATTCGACTCGTACGTGTCGAGTCACATGTAACATTTCTTCTCCTTTTCTGTCTTCCTACCGCCGTGAGGTATTGCATTAGTCTACGAACTTTTAATAAATAGCACTGAGCTCACTTTGCGCAGTTGCAATGGGACATAGATACAGACCGACCTAAATGTTATTTACTAAAAGTTCGTAGACTGATGCAACACTTCACGGCGGTAGGAAACGTAGTCAGATGCTTGAAAATCATTTATTGTAAATCCAGCCAGACATAGATACAGGGTAACGTTGACGCGTTTCACTCGAGTCACGATAAATAATTTTCAAGCATCTGATTACGTTATGGAGTGCCGCCATCCTTCTGTCTTTTCCTCTTCTTTACAATGTACACTGAGCTGTGCATGCTCAGCTTACATTCTCGACACGGTGCCAGTGTGTCGGAATAACTGAACTCCTGCTCATGTGCAGAAGTTACATCATCCTGCACTGGCCAAACAAGAAGGCCAAACAATGGCACCTGGAAGAAGCTGAAGAGAAGATGTAGACACTGGCATGGGACCTTAGACCTTTGGAGAGGAGGTGAGTATTATGGACTTCAGTTCTAGTTTAGTTACAAAGTGCATCTGAAACCAAGATATATCTTTCATTTTGGAAAGAGTAGGAAAGGGTAAGAACCCCTGTCATGATTTATTGATGTCTTTGTCATCGTTGGGAAGATTCACTGGAGTGGATTTACTGAAGGCAAATGTACTGTGCACTTTACAAAGTGCAGTGTCACTCTGCAAGTGTAGTTGCTCCAGAGCTTAGTAAATGAGTTAAAGCTTCACTTTGCAAAGAATATCCAATCACATACCAGGAAAATAAAAAAAAACTGGATTTTTGCTTGCACATGATTGGATGATGGAAGTCAGCAGAGCTCTCGTACATTTATTAAGCTCTGAAGCAACTGCACTTGCAGAGTGAACCGTCTATTTGCATTTAGTAAATTAACCTCACTCTCTCTATTTGTGCTAGGAACAGAGTGTGAAAGCGTCTGGAAATCCAAAAATTTTCAGTTGTCACGAGACCAGACATAGAAGAGAAATCATGCAGTGGAGACACTTGTTCTGATGGTATCTAAGAAAGGCTTTTCTTACTTTGGATAGGTCTCCTCACATTTTTTGTTGCGCAGTGGCAGCTGGCGATTCCACCCCCCTCGGTGGCGCAGCAATATCGGCCCTCCACTGTCTGCTGGTCGGTCCGGCACTTACCCCTTTAAGGTGGCGGGCTGCAGCTCCGGTGTCCTCCAGCGTCGCGGGTGGCAGGCTGCGGGCAGCAGCTCCAGTGTTCTCTGATTGAGCGGCTTCCTCCATGCCTTCCGCCGTGCGTCTCCTCTCTCCTCCTCCTAGGCACTAGGTGTCCAATAGGATCGCCTGACGCTTTAGCCAATCGGGAAATGGGTCTCATGATCCGCTTCCTGATTGGCAGGGAGGAGATATAGTGTGAAAATAGTGAATATTCATTCGCTATCATCACACAACTGGGTAATGCTGTTTGTGTCTGGAGACAAGAAGTAAAACCTCCCCAGTAAAATGTAGCAACACATAATTTCTCATTTATACAAGTTTTAGAAAGTTGGTGGTGTGACCTGTCACAATACCTCCAGAATTGCTTTCTGAACTTTCGTTCTGCCTAGTCTACTCCTAGTAAAAGGTACATAACCCACGTGTTTGCTAAAACCCATACATATAATGGCTGCAGAATTGAATTATTTGCTTCTCAACAAAATTAGACTTTCACTGTGATCCTATGGTGGGATTTACTAAAGGCAAATAGAATGCACACTTTGCAAGTGCAGTTGTACTCATTTTCCTCAGAACTTAGTAAATGTAGTAAAGAACTGCTGATTTACGTAATCCAATCATGTGCAAGCAAAAATGTGTGTTTTTAAATTTTCCTTGAACCTGATTGGGTGTTCTTTACAAAGTGAATCTTTACTGCATTTACTAAACTCAGGAGAAAATGAATACAACTGCACTTCCAAAGTGCACAGTCTATTTGCCTTTAGGAAATCCACCCGTATGTTTCTTACCCAACTCCAAAAAGTTCACAAATCACATTATTATGCAATTCTGGTAATTTGCAAAAAACGCTCTACCTTTTCTCAAATTCAGTGTTTATGGCACTTTTTTATTTTATTAGAAATGTTCAAATCTGACATTGCTTTAGTAACTGTCCTGTGTACACATACTTAGTGAGAACTAGGAACAAGACCTACTATAGTATGATGATGAAAATAAGATGAAGCATGATCCCATAGTTTACAGAAAACAGAAAAAAACTTTTCAAGAGCTCCCTGCTGTTCTATTTAAAAAACTAAGGTAAGCCTCCCAATAAAAGTAGGCAAAGTAGGGAAATACACAAGAGGCAGAAGAAAAGGGAAAAATAAATTAATATATTGTCTATTTTATTGTGTTGTATTTAAACTGTGCATTCCCCTAAAAACTTGCTTAAAGGTGACATTATAATATTAATTTCTAGGAATAATTTCAGGTCAGTACTGTGTCAGGATTCTAGTGCACCTAAGGTTGCCAAAAGGCAAAAAAAAATACTTTGAATTTCTCCATTAAAATGCCTATAGCTTACAATCATGGTATTCAGTGAACAGGCTTCAATAGCAGCACGTCTGTCTGGTTTCTATGCCTGTAAGCCTTAAACGTGACAAGCCCAATCACTGCCAACACATCTTGACCTAAAATTCTGGAATGAGAAAAGAATCAAAAGTAATCTCAATAAGAACTTCTGTTGAACAAGGTCAGAAAGTTAGTTGTGCACTGAAACCATGAAAAAAATGTAATTAGGCTGCTAGGAGCAAGCCACCAACACATAAGGGTTATGAGAAACCTTCGAAGAGTTTGCCTCCGTCAGCTAAAACAACCCCCAGTATGAAAGAGACATTGTTTTCTTCCAATTCCATTCATGTGTATTCCACTCAGCAGATTTTTTATTTACATTTCATGTTTGTATTCATTTTACTGTGAGTTCTGTGGGAAGTTTCATATGTTCTTGAATAGTATGGTGAAATAATCTTCTTGTCACAAATGATGAATTATGGATGTGGGATGATGGCTGAAATAAAACACAATTTCTAAAGAAACTCAACAGCCAAAAATGACCTTACAGACAGTGCTAAAGTTGCATCGTTATTGGTAAGCAAGCACCCAGAGCTGCCTACCCATGGGTCGTTATATCTTCTATAGTGCTCCAGCCGTCAAAAGGTCAGGAGATCTGATATCAATATTATGATTTTAGAAACCAGAGCTGTTCTTGGTCCAAGCTCATCCCGTTGTCCATGCCTTCCTGTTGGCCCATAAGTATGAGGGTGGTCTTAGTGCTTTTCTTGATCTAACCCCATCTTACTACCCATGCCTTTTTTTTTGGCCCATAAGTATCAGGGATGACTTCATAGGCCAGTACTGTGGTGGAGGGGCTAGACCTACAGCCCTAGGAGTTCCTATTTAATAATTGGATTACGTGGACTTTGGGGCAGATGGAGGAGTGCATATGTCGGCAGCTATAGCTGTCTACTTTGCATTATCGATGTGCTTTTAGCATTTTAAAGTGGCAATAGAGGACTGGGAACCTTTGGCCTGGGAGGCAACACAATCACCTGTTCATACGAGAAGCACATTTTTTAAGGCTAAAGAAAGTGTATCACTAGAGTTGTATCCTGGTGTGAGAGTGATTGTGGGCATTGTGAAAATGGGTGTTCATTAGGGACATAGTTTATTGTGACACACCTTTTTATATTCTCCTGTAGGGTTGCACCGGTACCGATATCGGTATTGGTGCCGATACCGAGTATTCTCATGAGTACTCATACTTATGAAAGTGCTCCGATACTCGAAACTGATACCTCTGCGGTGATTTGAGCCCATACAAAATGAACGGGCTCAAATTGCACTGCAAAGAATCGCATGTGATTTGAGCAGGAATGCGGTGCAATTTCTGTCCGAATTGCATGCAGTTTCCCGCACTGCTCCTGTGTGAGCCCAAGCTTGTCATAGTGACTTCAGCCTAGGTTGACACAGGAACAGTGCAAGAAACAGCATGTGATTCAAACAGGAATTGCACCGCATTCCAGTTCAAATCGCATGCAATTCTTTGCAGCGTGATTTAAACCCATTCATTTTCTATGGGCTTGAATCGTACTGCAAAGGTAACGATACTCAATATCGGCCAGTACTTGACCAAAAATATCGGTATTCATACTTGCTGTACAATTTACGTAACAACAACCTGAAGAGAAACAACAGATTCTCGGTGCAGTGCTGATCTGTGGTGCTTCCGCCTGTTACTGCATGGACTAAGCTGTTCTCTCTCTCCTAGGTTGACAGTGAGGAAAGGAGGAGAGGGAGAACAGCTGCAGCATTGACTAGATATGTGGCATTTCAGTGACCCCTTAGTCCATGTGGCAACAGGCGGGAGCACCACATATCAGGGTACACTAAGAATCTGTTGTTTCTCTTAAAGTTATTCTTAGTTAAATTGTAATACGATATGTTGGGCTGGTGGCCCAGAGTGGACACTGGACATTTGTAAGGCTGTGCTGCAGTCACTGTGAGCCAGAGGCGAGCTTGCCCACTGCTCAGGTTGCAGAGGACACTGTGAATGGCTGCTGTGCAGCCTGGGATGAAAGAGGACTGCAGGGAGCTGCCTGGGATAATGGGAAATACAGTCCACAGGAGACAACTTCCTATTAAGCCAAGGATCTGACAATACCACAAGTCCCAGGAGACCGGAGAGCTACAGAAAGAAAGAAAAGGGACGGAAGCCTGGGGCTTGGAGGGAGCTGAGACATGATCTCTAGAGATCAGTTCCATGGGAGATCGCCATTGCCATGTCCTGAGTCTCAGCTCATGTCATTGGTTCGAGACAGAGATTGGGAGGAGGCTTAATCATAGCTCATTTAGTGGTGAGAGGCCACTGGCCACAAATTCCTGCTCACTTTTTAAATGGACAGTGTCACCTCCTTTTAGGATAACGTTTTGGTACTTACTCCCAGTATTATGGGTTCCACTCAAATCTGAATGCCAGAACCTTGGGCCACAACAATTAGCAATTGTTAATTTAGTTCCTAATACCACCCCCTTAGTTGATATCACCCTGATTTTAGGCTTTCAGGGGCAGAGACATGTGGTCCTCCAATTATTTATGATGTTCTAACAATTTATTAACTGGCCATTTTTGGCCATTGGGAATAGTTTCCGTGATAAATCCTCCTCATCTATCCTTGGTGTGTCAGAGGGTGTGGCATTGCTGAGAAGGTCATTGGCATCCAGAATCAGGGAACGCAAACATTTTATTATTAATATTATTACTATTATTATTATTTGGGTATAATGAACAAAGGTTAGAATCTCCCAAAATTGGTGTCTCCATTTGAAGATTTTCCCATAACCATTTGTTCAGATGACCACTGTAATATTTGGGATTTCCCATCACTTTCTGTCCTAGTTACACTGGTCACCAAGACAAATTAAAAAGATGAATCTCCCCAAATGGGACAGCAGTAAAAAAGACAGAAGTTCTAATTATGCCCTACTCTATATACATTTGAAAAAATATATAGTTTGGCTAGAAACACACTGTAGGTTAGAAATAAAAAAGCAGAAGTAACTAAAGTGTTAACATCACCACAAGCAGGATAGGTAAAGCCAATTAAAGACACAGCGGGAATTTGTAGAACAATGACAGAATGTTCAATACTATGTTTAGAAGCTGAGATCAGTAAGAACACATGATTTTCCTGGACTTCCCTCACAACTTCAACATGATGACTACTGCTGCCAAAAATCCCATACCTATTGTGTCTGTCCCTTCTGCTTTTAGATTCTATCCTCATTTAGCAGGTTTCTGTTCTTATTTTTTCATGTTTTATATGGAAAATATAGTCAATTTTTAGTGAGTACATCGTTTGAATTGCCAAGTCCCACCAGCAGAAATTAGTAGCAGCTACAAATCTCTCTAGTTCTTTTCTCTGGCAGTTTGTAGCTGACTACAGTGCTTATCTATATAACCACAAATTACTGCTGTGCCACAATCAGCAACTGCACTGGATAAAGTTGGCCATACATTTATAATTTTTTTGGTCAGCCAGCGGACTTATAGAAAAAAAACATATTCCACTCAAGGTGGATGCCAGAATCTTCCCCGCAGTGTCATTGTATTTTGACACTAAGGACTCCTCCGCCATCAGAATACACTGATCAGCGCCACAGCCAATTGGCTGTAGCATAGATCAAAGAAAAATTTCCAACAATCCCTGCTAAACCGGCCGAATTTTGATCCATCTTCTATGGTCAGCTAAATACAAGCCATCACTGAGGCTGGCCATTCTGTAAGTAGCTACAATTACTTTAAAAAGTCAGTGGTATAGAGAATTAGCTATAAGGCAAGGTTCACAGTGGCACTCTCTGAAAAGTGATCCATGGTGGTTTTCTGGAGGAAGTAGAACAGCAGCTTCTAAAGCTTGGTACACACGAGCTGAATATCGGCCCGTTCAACAGAAACCGGCCAACATTTGGCCCCTGTGTACAGTAGCCTGTCTGACAGATATGTGTTTAAATGTCACTCGAGCAAAGTGTAAAAAAAAAATAAGTAAAAATATACGGAAGTTTGGGTTGCTGCAGCTTATAGGTATGTTATACCCATATGCATAAACCTTCTAATAGATGCTGCACTACCCTATATCACTGCACCGTATATGAATAACAAGATTAAAGTGCTAATAGAAAAACAACCAAACTTGTGGCCAAATAATCATAAGTGCATATAGATACATTAAATGAGTGTAAACAGTTTAAAGTATTAAAAAAAATGAATAACAGTCCATAAACTTGAAGTCAAGTATACTCCCAGTGACAATAGTGAATGAATTTTCATCCAAAGAATTCCAAACGAAAGTGCTCCGTGTGCGTGTAACTAATCACTGCAAAACAACGTGCATGCCCCCACCAGGGTGTACACTCACCCACAGGTGTGGACCCCCCTGGGCTTATACCAAGGTAGGTCTAGAAAGCTTCTATGTAAATTTTATTCTATTCGTGAATGTGGGGCCCCCTCAATGGGTCCAATTCAGAATTGACATAGCATGATAATGTTTATTAAAAGTACACATAAAAGTAAAGGTGTCAACTCACATAGTATAGTGCCATGTCCCGACACCGGGAACGATCTGCCAACTGGTTACAATACTGAAGCACTGCTGCTCCGCGATCCCCTGGAGCCAGCGTGCGTACCACTAGGCAGAAGTGATGTAGTACCTGACCGATGTGCCCATCCCTACGCGTTTCATCATTCAGATGTCAGAACACATTAGCTTAGTGGTGAGATTTACTGGGTTGAATGAAATTGAATGAAAAAACTGCTTATGTGTACCAGACTTTTAGCATGCAGTATTGCCTGTACTGCACATTTTTACCACCTGTTTGAACTGCAGCACAGACTGCTGACTGCAATTCAATTCAATAAAAGGGGGGAAATTCTGTACATGCTACAAAGTACTGCCATTGGTATGACACAAAGCTAATCATTGCAGTGATTACTTAGAATTTTTTTATTATTATGACTTTAACATCTGTATATTGGTTCATGCACATTGTGTATATACTGTATATTGGCACATCTATTGGTTCATGCACATTGCTGTAAAAAAAATAACAAAAAAACCCCCAAAAAACAAACAAAATGCTGCTTTTTAATTGGTACAGCATTTCCTTTTTATTCTCCTAAAGAAAATGCATGGCTCTATGGCTGTCACTTAAATAACCTACTATAAAGGGTGCCACCTTTCTCTTACAGCGTCATATGCAGCCAGCCTTACATGCAGAGTTGTGCCTCCCTACACTGTGTGCATCAATAGAAACACACATCCACGTAGCCTAGGATGGCAAGGCACTCCCCTACTTCTCACAGACTGACTCTAGACTGGTTTGTCCACTATTACCTCTTTCCTGTGAAGACCAGATGTTTAGGGAAGCAGTAATGAGGGAGCAAGACCAAGCAGCATTGAAAGTTGTAAACTGCAATTGCCAGGATAAGAATTTTAACAAATAGTTTACCGGGAAAGGTTTAGTTTATTGTGCCCAATGTGCTAAGCTAAAAAATACTAAGACGCCGAGCAGCCGATGCGCTGCAAGGCTCCTCCCCTTCTCAGCAGCAAAAAGCCTGGAATTCCCACAGCAATGGTGAGAATCCAGCCTGAGGATTTAATACCACCTCAATAGTTATCACTTTAGAATAAAACTCTGCATTAAATAAGGCCGTAAGTGTAACAAATGTTATCCTAGATTTTGGCCACCTTCGCAACAAAAGACCTACAAACAATTGAGAATGTGCATATCCTCAATACTGCATATACTTCCATAGAAAAAGAGGCATTTGGCTGTCATCATAGCAATAAAAAATTCTTAACTAATAACATCAGCTAGACAGGGGAGTCCTTCCATAGAAGAGGGAAAATAGCTAAGTAGATTTATTCTCATTTTCCAGCAGTAATATCATGCACTCCAATGTGATTTATATAAGTGATAAATCCTGTAGCCAATATGAACTCAAAGAAAATATTGGAATTGGGCCAGTTCTTTGTTTCTCACCTTTCAACACCCAATCTTTCACTTTCTAATATCCCCATTAATAGTAAAATCAGAGCTTATATATTATGATTTATTATAGAATATGAAAAATTTTCAACTTCCTACTGAAAGAGCAAACCATTTACTTCCAGCGAGGATATTTATCCTGATCACAATAGCAACCACTTTCAATTACAAAAACAATTTCATGGATCAAGGCAAGCTATCACCAAGGCTTAAGATCATTTCACAGCACATACAGTGCATAGAGACTGCTTGTGCTGCATTGCATTTATCCACTTGGCTGTTTAGAAATCAGGTAGAAAGTGGTTGAAATGGCCAGAAACTTGTGTATGCGGTCAAGTAGGAGGTTTCTGTTTTTTTGGCACTGATATGTGCAGCATTGTATGTCAGTGCCAGAATTCCTGTTATTAATATCCTACAAATATTTTTTGCAGGCCATGGCATGTTTAGAATGATCACATTATCAGCAATGGTATCACAGTGCTGGCTCAGTAAGGCACAAGAAAAATAAATATCTGATATACGTTTTACCCTTCTTCCCTTTATCCAACCAAAAAAAAATATATATATATGTATTTACAGTAATATAAATATAATATAGTGCTGACAATTTATGCAGCAGTTTGTGTACTGTGATTTCACATCAGTCCCTGTCCTCAAGAAGATTAAAAGGCAGGCCATAGATGGCTCATTTTTTTGATCAGTCCGCGGCTGATCAAAAAAAAAAAACTGATTCTCCCATCCATATGTAGGGGTCTGTCCTCTACTGTCTGTATTTGTGAATACCTGGGCTGTGCTGCTGATAGTATGCACTTCCTGTCTCTGGGCTGTTGGGTTAGAAACCCCAGAAGGAAACTAAAGACTGGTGACAGAAGTATATCTGTCTACTTCTAAATTCACACCCCACTTCACCCTGAATAGTGCCCTATTACAGAAATACATAAAAAAAAAAATGTGAATAAACTCAAAAAGTTGCCTTAAACAAACAACATCATACTGCTGCTGAATGAAAGCCTACAAATAAACTACAACAATGAATTCAGTAATCATTAGATTCCAATGCAGCACTGTGTACTAAATACCAAACATCACAAACAATATTCATAAATGTCAAAATACTCACACATATTATTTACCCAGTGAACCCCATAAATAATAATCATTATTATTATTATTATACAGGATTTATATAGTGCTGACAGTTTGCGCAGTGCTTTACAACATTAGGGCAGACAGTACAATTACAATACAATTCAATTCAATACAGGAGGAATAAGAGGGCCCTGTTCGTTGGAGCTTACAATCTAGGAGGGAGGGTCAAGTGATGTCAGTCAACCCCCAAGGGAAATAATGACAACAGCACCTAGTTAAGTGCAAATGAATCATAACAATTTAAAGTCCAAAGACAAATGAAATCTTATTTTGTGTGATAATCTTCACACCAGTGTCACACTCAGTGCTTGAAGAGCCTCCACCTTAAATTAGCCAGACACTCACCATAACATCATGCCTCTCTAATTAAAAATAGGCATGTAGCACCTTGGATCATAACTGTTGGTGGGCGGCGGGCATCATGATTGCTGATATATCTACAGCGGGGACATATTTTTGATTTTTTAATAAAGGCAAAAACTTGTGTTGTGTTCTTATTTACTTTTTAGCTTTCTTGGTGAATGAATAGGGGTATTATGTGCCCCATACTCATTCACATGGGGGGGGGCAGGATCTGGGGGTCCCCTTGTTAAAGGGGGCTTCCAGATTTTAATAAGCCCCCCACCTGCAGACCTCCACAACCACCGGCCAGGGTTGTTGGGAAGAGGCTCTTGTCCCCATCAACAGGTTGAGGGCATGTGGCCTGGTATGGTGCAGGAGGTGGGGGGGCGGGGGGTCTCAAACTCATCCCCCCTTTCCTTGCATTCTTGGATAAGGGTCTGGTATGGATTTTGGAGGGGACCCCCTTAAAATCCATATTAGACCCAAAGGGCCTGATATGGATTGGGGGAACCCCACACCTATTTTTTCACATTTTTGCATTGCCAGCAATGTTTTTTTCTACATTCAGCTGTCAGCGGGGAACTCGCTAACAGCTGATGACTCATCAGTTGTTAAGGATGCGGCAGCTGACTTCCCAGCCTGCTCCTTAACAACCAACTATTTACTGGTTGTTCAGGATGCTGAAGGCCCCACTCCTTAACGTTGCAGCTACTAAATGTAAATTACACACTAGGCACTGCTAAACACTGGCAAAAAATGCTAATACATTAGAGTTTTTTGTCCAGCGTTTTTTAAAGTGTTTTTTAGCTTTCTAGTGTGCATGAAGCCGAAATATCAATTTCAATATTGAGACCTTTCAGAGTAAGGATATCCAAACTATAGATCTACTGCATTTCCTTTTTATAGATCTCCCTTACCCTGTTGGAACCCCTCCAATGTGAGTGGACCTCATTGATGGCCCAAAATTACAAAAGGGACGGGGGGGTATTAGGGGGAGGAATAGTGCGCCCATTATTGATGTCAGTGGCAGGAATGATGTCTCTTGTTGGTGTCAGTGGGAGGATTAATGCCCAGTGGCCAGATAAAGGCAAATGGCCACAATCAGCCCCTGGGACACAGTTCGGAGACTACTGCTCTAGACCAAGTGTTCTGCTTTATGTACCGAGATGTAGCCACATTTGCTTTCTGCATAAATGAGCATGTATACCTCATAAAATAGCCACTGAGCACACTTGCAGTGGTTTTACACTGTAGCCTGTCATTTGGAATATTGCTAAATTGCAAGCTTTTTTTGCTTTGAATTCACACTCTACTTTATCTCTTTGTTTTTTTTGTTTCCGTATATTTCTATGTAGCTATGTATATTTTAATTCACGATTAGGTTTCCAAGCCAAGCACAGAGCATACAGTATATTGCTTTCATGGTCATGTAATGCTATTATCTGAAAGCCAACATCCTGATGTGTCTGTAACAGCATTTTAGGGCCCCCTACTGGCACATGAAGGATTAAAGATGATTCCATTTGAAGAATATATAATGCACAGCCAAACTCACATTTTACATTCTTCAAGGGATCAGAAAAAGGTGTAAAATTCAAGAAAAAAATTCTCCTAAAGTTAAAGGGTACTTGTAGTCAACATTTAAAATCATATACAGAAGTTATTTCTAACCTACTTCTATAAATCTGAACGTTCTTGAAGTCTATAAACATACTTTTTATACATCCCCACACATTTACTTCCTGTGGCATAGATTCACCATGCACTGTGAGTAGGCACTGCTGTGTCACACATTTCATAGAGCCTGCCTTATGAACCACAGAGGTGCTAAGAGGAGAATTTTAAGGAGGTGGCGTCAGAACAGGAATCGCTGCTTGCATGCAGCAAGGTACCATGGGTTATGTAGTCCTTAGAAACTGAAAGTAAACAGAAGAGGAGAAACTGCAAAGTATGCAGGGAATCCAGGAAGTTGTGGAAAGAGATGGCCAGCAGCACTCACAACATGAAAGGAGATTTTTTAAGTAACCTTATATTGGATTTTCAAATATTAATATTGTTTGTATTACACCTACAATGCTGATGTTATAGAATCAAAATTGTATTCTGTGACCATAGAAAATCTTTTAAGCAGGATAAAATATAAGAGCACCATATATGTTCCCTTACTTTATGCAGTGGTGTGGCTTTTGTGGTCAAATGACCCTAAGAGCTATACTGGTGGTAGCATATTTACCATAATTACATAATTAATATAAAATAAAAAAGTCTCTCCACTGCAAGTTCTATAGAAGCAATATGAAAAGATCTGATGACAACTACAAATATGCCAAAAAAAAAAAACGGCAGCAGCTAAGTACAGGTCTTGCAGCTCCAGTTTTAAAGATAGCAAAGTTCTAGATACTAAGGCCTCATTCACATTTGCATACTACAGCATACACCAATGTGAGGGCCTTATTTGTACGCTGCTCCCAGTTTCACAGCCGTGTGGGTACGGGTGCACAGCCCACAGCACAACTGCTAAAAGAAAAGAAAGGAAGAAGAGCACTAATTTGATGCACTCTTCTGTTTTTAGTTTTTTTGTCACAGTTACATAATCAACATAGAACACTACATAGTACTGTACCTATATAGTAAGGCTAACTATTCTGGGAAGGGATTTGGCTATTACCCACATGAAAAAACGATTACCTTTGATGCAAAGCCTTCCCTTTTGAGAAGGCTTTCCATAATATTGTGAATTGTGTCTTTGGGAAATTGGGCCCATTCATCCAGAAGAGCATTGGAGAAGTCAAGCAATGATGTTGAACAAGAAGAACTGGCCTGCAATAGAAATTCCATCTCATGCTAAAGTGTACAGTAGGGTTGAGGTCAAAGCACTGTAAAGGCCACTTACGTTCCTCCACACCAAACTGGTCAAACCATGTCTTTTTTGTCCTGACAGATGCACCATCACAAGCCCCTCCCCAAACTGCTGCCACAAGGTTGGAAGTGCGCAATTGTCGAAAATGACTTTGTATGTTATAACATTGCAGCCATGGTCCCTAGAGGCCTGATGGTGACCTCCAGAGCCAGGGACAGCTGACATCCATCCTCACAGATTGGGTTACTAGGTATGGTAAGTGCAGGTAGAAGAATTGAGTTGGGCGCCAGACACTTTGATGATGCAGTAACAAAAGAGATTTATTTTCTCTTAACCACTTCAGCCCCGGAAGGATTTCCCAGTTTAGGACCAGAGCACTTTTTGCGATTCAGCACTGCGTCGCTTTAACTGACAATTGCGCGGTCGTGGTATTTGATCATCGCTGTGTCATTTCCGATCACCGCTATAAACAAAAAAGAGTGTCAATTTTGCAAAAAAAAAAACATTTTTTCTTACTTTTTGCTAAAATACAAATCCAAAAAAAAAAAAAAATAGAAAAACATTTTTATTCATCGGTTTTGGCCGATTTATATTCTTCCTCATATTTTTGGTAAAAAAAAAATCGCAATCTGCATTTATTGATTGGTTTGCGCAAAAGTTGCCACGTTTACGAACCATGATAATTAATCCCTGGGGTTTTTAATTTTTTTTATATTTTACTAGTAATGGCGGTGATCTGTGATTTTTAGCGGTACTGCAATATTGCGGTGGACATGTCGGACCATTTTGACAATTTTTTGGGACCAATGGCATTTATACAGCGATCAGTGCTATGAAAATGCACTGATTACTGTGTAAATGCCATTGGCAGGGAAGGGGTTAACCTGGAGGGGGCGCTCTGAGGGTTAACTTTGTTCCCTCGCTGTGTTCTAACTGTATGAGGGCTGGGCTGGCAGCGTGAGAGAAGTGATCACAGCTTCCATATACAGGAAGCCTGTGATCACAGCCCTTCCCCCGCTGTCAGAACGGAGATCCGTGTTTACTTACACGGACATCCGTTCTCTCACTGCGGGGGAGCCATTGCGGGTAGCCGGCGGAGATCGAGTCCACCCTACCCGCTCCCTGACCCCCCCCCCCTGGAACACAGTGAGCGTGCCCACAATACTCATTATCGCGGCCACCGTCAAGTGACGACGTTTCGCAATAACGAACCACTTTGCCACTGTCATGCTGCGGTGGGCGGTCGGCAAGTGGTTAAAGAACTAGGGAGAGAGGGTTAGGGCCAGGACACCCTTTGGATGGGTGTAAAAACACTTAGCAGACTCCAAAATTCTAAAAAAATAGGACAATGAGATTGTTGTATAGTCCTACAGGCCTTCTCATTGAACTGTGCCTGACAAGAACTATTTCCTTTGCTACTGAACTTGTACTTTGGACTTCAACACAGATCGAAACACATACCAGACTTGGTATCCCCCATTGTCTAGACCTGGCCTCCATCTCACAGCTGCATGAAAGTGGATAAAAAGGCTCCGGACGGCCGCACTCCAATATAAGATTTTAATTGCATCAGGTCCACAAGGTAAAGACAGGAATTATTGCTGACACGTTTCATGCCCCCTAAAGGCGCTTACTCATAGCAATGCTATGAGTAAGCGCCTTTAGGGGGCGTGAAACGCGTCAGCAATAATTCCTGTCTGTACCTTGTGGACCTGATGCAATTAAAATCTTATATTGGAGTGCGGCCGTCTGGAGCCTTTTTATCCACTTACTTGTCTCAGTACATTGAGCCTGCACCCTCTGGGATTGTGTGATTAACTATTGGAGCCAGGAGGTTTGGAGCTGTCTAACTCTCACTATGCAGCTTCATGAACTTAAACTCACAGTCTCTTAAAAAGACTCCTTGGACTCCCACTGCCACTGGGTCCCTTGAACTTCACACAGCCAGCTGCTGTACCTTCCGGCCGTCCCCACGCTGACCTGCTGGGTCCCTTACTCGGCTCTTTGGCCTAACTGCTGAACTCTCTTACAAGCGTCTCCCCTTCTATCCTGCTGGGTTCCTAGCTTGACTTCCGCTGAGACTTTTCCAACTTATCCAACGTCCCCGTTTGGTGGGACGGTGGGACGTTTTGGTGGAAAAGGCTGCTCTGGTACTCTCTCAGACTATGAACTCTGGCTTCTGATAACAGGAGTGTTGTCCCTTGAGGGCGACAGTTTCCCCTTTACCTCGGACCCTGGTTTACCCTTTGCCTCTGGCAACAGGAATGGTTGTTGTCCGTTGGCAACTCGGTCCCTTCACCTCAAAGAGGGATTCTCCCCGTGCAACTTGGTTAGGCTTCTGATATGTAGCCCCAACACCGCACTGCTGCTGCTTGTACTGGGTAGGCCTCAGACTGCCTAGCAACCAGGGACTCCCGGATAGGTCCCAGGCATCTGGCCTAGCAACCAGCAGTCTTCAACACACGTCCACCCAGACAGCCGTCCGGGTGGCACAAAACACAGACCACCTGACTCCTCCCAAATAAATAGGCTCTCCCAGCAGGCCATGGAGCCCACGAAAACCCCTGCCAATTGGCTAGAGAAACCTATCCATTCATATTCCAGGTTCATATGCACCTTATGATTCCAATGCCATAAGCAACAGTGCCACCCAGTGAGAGAGAGAGGTACATCAAACCCAGAGTTAGGAAAATAATCAGGAGATCCCCTAACAACTGGTCAGGCTAGTTACCACCTAGCAAACTAGATTTATAAGCATCCCTTTTCAAGACCAGGGTGCTACAGCATTAACAATACCTTTCCTTGGAAAATGAGATGGTTAGGAGGGTCCGGCCCGTGAGAGCTTACAATCTAACAGGAAGAGTCAAGTGATACAACAGGTAATATCTGTGCAAGGATGAGTTGATGGAGAAAGTGAGACTTCAGCTGTAAGGTAAAGGTGGGATAGACTTCTCTGAATTTTCAGGTATCGTCTAAAGCAGACAGTAGGAGTAGAAGATAGCCAAACAGATTGAGGTATAGCATTCCAAAGGAGGGCAGAGGCTCTGGAGATGTCCTGGAGATGAGCATGGTAGGAGGTGATGCAAGACCTAGAGAGCAGGAGGTGCCAGGATGAGAGGAGAGGACAGTTTGGGTGGTATTTTGAAATGAGGTTGGTGATGTAGCTTGGGGCAAAGTTGTACATGGTTTTGTATGTAGTTGTTAGGATTGCCTGGCAGAAGCATTCATGACAAAATGCAAGAAGGAAGAGGGATAGTCTGTAGAGAGGTAGGCTAATGGGAAGGGAGTAGGTGTAGCTAGAGAATAGAAGGGGTCTGAGGACAGAGCCTTGAGGGACCCCTACAGAAAGAGGAAGAGGAGAAATACCAGGAAAGAGTCCTTAAGGTCAAGGAAATTATGATTTTTTGAAGATGAGGAGTGGTCAACTGTATAAAATGCAGCAGAAAGGTCTAGTAGAACGAGTATGGAGTGCTATTAAGCCGTATAATGTAGGTGTGATGGTCAGGTGTCCACAAACTTTTGGCAATATAGTGTATGCTCTATCATGAAGTCCAGATCTCAGGGAACCTTCACTAAAAATAATTATATCTACAGCTCATGGTACATAAGTTTGTCACACTTCACATAGAGTGCTTAATGAATCAGGACCATTGTCTGGATTGTATGGTACTATACCGATCACCTTGGCCTGGTCTGGGATTCCCTCAGATCTAATAAATATAAATTGTCAAGAGTGTCAGACATGACATCACAGGCAATTCAGATTACGGCGTGGTCCATAATATGCTGGGGGCGTTTTTTTAGCTCCTCCACCAATCTTGAGTGATATCATCCTAAAAATTTACTGGCTCATCTTACTTTATACACCTGTCAGCTATGAAGGAGATGGACCCTGATGACAGTTATGAGTAGATTTATAGAGCATGCATCAGGTTACAAATTCCAAGAAAACAGGCAGCCTATGTATACTAATCCCAGTCAAAATGTGGTACTAGACTAGATAGGTTGTAACTTGATTTATTTCCCTGTGTTTTTATCTCATTTCTAGTCTCCACTTGTCAAAAGGGATAGCAATATGACAGTTGAATAAATGATGCTTTCTAAGCACGTATTATGTCACTTCAATACACTGCTTCACCTGAAAAATCTGACAAGTATTCATTTTTTATTTCCAATAAAAGCTTCACTGCTAAGAAAATACAAAATATCAACATACATAGATACAGTATATTAAAAGCTTTAAAGGAAAAAAAAATCATATAAAAGTCCCTTCATATGAATTGTCAGGTTGAAAAAGGATTTTGAGGTAGCAACATGCACATGTACACAACATTGTGGTGTGAATGAGGCACATAGAAAACCACTGTTTTCTATGTGCCCTTGCAGTGATCTACATTGATTTGGTGTAAAAAAAGGAACATCACTGCACATGATACAAATTAGTCCTTACATTAATTGTAAACCTCTGAAATAAAAATGAACAAAGTATATCCTTCTATAGTGTGTACATGCCTCAGTACATAGCACTGCTCTCTCCTTCCTCTGCTATCTGCATGAGTCACTTCTGACAGTTAATCTCAACACCAGGCAATCTCGGAAGACTGCCCACTTCCCCTCCAGCACACAGCAGGTGAATGACAGCCTCAGCTTTGCATGTTTCCCTAGGAGAATGTGTGTCCATCATTCCCTCCACACAGGTGCCAGATTACACTCAGTATGACATCAGGAACTGGGGAATACCCTTCAGGGCTCATTTACATTTGCTATTGGAAGGGGGCAGGGCATTGGCAAAACGGCCATGTTTTTGCTGCCCCTCAACTGCTTCCCCTTTTGCTGCAGAGGCAGCGGCCGGGGATGAACATATCCCGTAGCCAGGAATTATGCCCCATGTCACGCTCAGTGGGTGGTATTATCCACTGAGTTTGTCCCATTCAAGTAAATGGGCCTGTGCAGTTGTCTGGTATTTATTGGATTAGAGCAGGCGGTGAGGAGGCGATATAGTGCCTCCTCACTGCCTTTATGTTGCTCTCTGAGGGGGGATCCGAACACAGATCACTCTTCAGTGAGCAAAGTAGGTGTAAACGAGGCCTAAATGTGTAAACACTGAACGGATGTAGAGAAAAGAGACCCACATATAAACAGGTACAACTTATGTAGGAGGATTTGTTTCATCTCTGTATCACCTGAGGCCAGTTACTTCGTTGGCTATATGTAAGGATTTATAACCACTTTAATGTCCACTCCAGTTGTCTGCAGCTCTACTACAGCCTCCTGATGCCTGTTTATTTTTAAATAGCCAAATGGCAAATTTACGTTGTGGGACTGAGCTGAAACTGTAAGCAAAGGGCAGGTTTGACAGGCGGTCAGCGGCATCCATGCATCCGGCCCCCTGATCTACATAGCAGGGCACCGGACCATGGATTCCAATGGGGGGAGTGTTGTTTTGAAGCACATGATTAGAGCCAAAGGCTCTAATAGGCTTCAAAAATGGATGAGGTCGGGGCGCAGAGCACTGCGCCCTGATCCCACCCAATTATGTGACACTAGCAAATAAATATTCGCTATTGACACACTGACCTCCTCCTGGCCAATCAGGAAGTGGGCCTGAGACCCATCACCCGATTGGCTGAAAGGACAGGCGATCCTATTGGATGGCTTGGAGAAGGAGGGAGGAACCGCACTGCGAAAGCCGCCGTGTTGCAGAGAAGACACAAGAGCCCACCCGCAGAAACCCACCCGCTGCCCGCTGAAGTCCACAATCCGCCAGCTGCCCGCCGGACCCCACGACCTGCCTGCCAGAGCCCGCAACCCACCAGCTGCCCGCAGGAACCCGGCCGCCAACCGATGGTGTAAGTGCAGGGGGGGGGGTGGGGGTGCTGTGTCGCCAATCGACCAACCAAAGGGGGGGTGGTTGTGTGCCGCCCCCAAAAACGTACCACCAGCCGCCACTGCAGGCAGTACCACCTGTAAATCTCTGCAGCTCAGTTAAAATTGACGCGGCCATGTGTTAGAACCTCAGTGGGCGTCGGGGGGATCGGTGTGAAAAGATTTCTTATGCTTGCTTGTGCATTTTCCTGCAATAAAACTTGATACAAGTCCAGAATTGGCTGATCATTATGTTGCATGTTCACTTCATTGTGCCTTAACACAGCAAGGAGCTGACAAAAAAGTAGACACATCTTAAAGTTTATAGAACTGAATGGTATCATGCAAAAACGTATGCGATTTAAGGTTTTGTGAGGTACTGCTTCACCTTCTCATGGTTTCCCCACAAAGTGAACTAATAAATTGATCATTTGGACCTTTTACCAATTCACTACAGCAGTGCAGACTTAAAGTAACACTAGATGATATTCTTATTTTCCAAAAAAAAATCATGTCACTGTATTTTGTTTTTTTGTTTTTTTAAATGTGAGGACTTGACAAATTTGCTTTGAATCTTGGAGCCAACTAAAAAAGTTAGGAGCCATTTTTTTTTAATCAACAGAACTTACGGGTAGAATATGCATCCTGTAAAGTATGTACAGTATCTCAAAAAAGTCAGTACACCCCTCATATTTTTGTAAATATTTTATTCTATCTTTTCATGTGACAAAACTGAAGAAATGACACTTTGCTACGATGTAAAGTAGTGAGTGCACAGCTTGTATAACAGTGTAAATTTGCTGTCCCCTCAAAATAACTCAACACACAGCCATTAATGTCTAAACCGCTGGCAAGAAAAGTGAGTACACCCCTAAGTGAAAATGTCCAAATTGGGCCCAATTAGCCATTTTCCCTCCCTGGTGTCATGTGACTCCTTAGTATTACAAGGTCTCAGGTGTGAATGAGGAGCAGGTGTGTTAAATTTGGTGTTATCACTCTCACTCTCTCCTACTGGTCACTGGAAGTTCAACATGCCAGCTCATGGCAAAGAACTCTCTGAGGATCTGAAAAAAATAATTTTTACTCTACATAAAGATGGCATAGGCTATAAGAAAATTACCAAGACCCTGAAACTGAGTTACAGCATGGTGGCCAAGACCATACAGTGGTTTAACAGGACAGGTTCCACTCAGAACAGGCCTTGCCATGGTCGACCAAAGAAGTTGAGTGCACATGCTCAGCGTCATATCCGGTTGTCTTTGGGAAATAGACGTATGAGTGCTGCCAGCATTGCTGCAGAGGTTGAAGGGGTGGGGGTCAGCCTGTCAGTGCTCAGACCATACGCCGCACACTGCATCAAATTGGTCTGCATTGCTGTTGTTCCAGAAGGAAGCCTCTTCTAAAGATGATGCATAAGAAAGTCCGCAAACAGTTTGCTGAAGACAAGCAGACTAAGGACATGGATTACTGGAACCATGTCCTGTGGTCTGATGAGACCAAGATAAACTTATTTGGTTCCGTTGGTGTCAAGCGTGTGTGGTGGCAACCAGGTGAGGAGTACAAAGACAAGTGTGTCTTGCCTACAGTCAAGCATGGTGGTGGGAGTGTCATGGTCTGGGGCTGCACAAGTGCTTCCAGCACTGGGGAGCTGCAGTTCATTGAGAGAACCATGAATGCCAACATGTACTGTGACATACTGAAGCAGAGCATAATCTCCTCTCTTTGGAGACTGGGCTGCAGGGCAGTATTCCAACATGATAAAGACCCCAAACACACCTCCAAGACGACCACTGCCTTGCTAAAGAAGCTGAGGGTAAAGGTGATGGACTGGCCAAGCATGTCTCCAGACCTAAACCCTATTGAGAATCTGTGGGGCATCCTCAAACGGAAGGTGGAGGAGCGCAAGGTCTCTAAAATCCACCAGCTCTGTGATGTCATCATGGAGGAGTAGAAGAGGACTTCAATGGCAACCTGTGAAGCTCTGATGAACTCCATGCCCAAGTAGGTTAAGGCAGTGCTTAAAAATAATGGTGGCCACACAAAATATTGACACTTTGGGCCCAATTTGGACATTTTCACTTTGGGTGTACTCACTTTTGTTGACAGCAGTTTAGACATGAATGGCTGTGTGTTGAGTTAGTTTGAGGGGACAGAAAATTGTTATACAAGCTGTACACTCACTACTTTACATTGTAGCAAAGTGTAATTTCTTCAGTGTTGTCACATGAAAAGATAGAATAAAATATTTACAAAAATGTGAGGGGTGTACTCACTTTTGTGAGATACTGTATATCACAGCTTACCAATCCTTAGATGTCATTGCTGCCTTGTTTTCAGTTATATATTTATTTTTCTTCATTTGATTACTGATCTCACCAGTAAAGTTCTGTCTTAAGGTGCCTCCTCTGTCTATGGAGGAGCAACAGAGGCACAGTTGGACAGCAACATTATCTGAAGAGGGTATTATTGCTGGATGGACTAGTAGACTAGTGGACTTTACATTAGTGAATAACAAATGAAGCTTAAAGCAGTTGTTCAGTCTGGCAAAAAAAAATAAAAGTCAGCAACTACAAATACTTTTAATAAAAGGACACTTACATGTCCAGGGATCCAGCACCATCCTCACCCAGGCTAGTTCTTCACTAGTCTTAGGGTTCCCGATGCTGGCATTCTAACTGTGGGCAGCCGACTATGCTGCCTTCAGTTTCAAAGCCGGCTGTTCACTTTGCATGCTTATGCCACACTGAGCTTTGTGAATGGTCCTGCAGTCTTCTGGGACCTGTGAAATATCCCAGAAGACTGCGGGGAGGTGGGGGGGGGGGGGGGGG
>BLSH010214068.1:121543-144372 GCA_018402905.1 Glandirana rugosa | reverse complement strand
GATTTGAGTTACTTATATATTTACCGTGTCTATTTAAGTCGAGACGTAAGTAATTATGTAGTAATGTTCAAATCGCATTCATGGATGTAGACTGTAACATAGTCGGATTAAGACCTTTTTAACGTCTATTTTTAATGTCGTGAAACCTTGAATGTAAATATCATATTCGACGTTGACTGATCTTTTGTAAAGGAATTCATAAATCGCCGTTTTAATAAATTGTTTCCCAGTCCCACCTAAACTAAATTTAGTGATCATTTTTCCGAACTAAATTTAGTTGAGCTAAATTGTACAGTGTTGCATGACTGAGTAATTGTCATTTAAAGTGTGAGAGTGCTGAAAGCTGAAAATTGGTCTGGTAAGGAAGGGGGTGTAAGTGTCCTGTATGGAAGTGGTTAAATCGAGTTGATTTAAATCAAGCCTTTTTACTAGTGATTTAAATCAAATCCACCCTGACCCTTTGTTAAATAATTTTGCCGCTAAATACTTAAGGAAATGTTTTCTAGTCAGTTGCAGCTTATACTATAAATGTAAGTTCCAAAGTGCTGTAATTTTTATCTGCAATTTTTCCAGAATTAGGCTGATACAATGTCAGATGTAGGTACTTACGCTAAACTTGTAATGATGTATTAATGAATGCAGAGCTGAATTTATCTGTGCCATTTATATATTCATTGAGTTTAGCCTAGATTCTTTTGCCAAAATAAAGCATTTTTCTCCCTGATGAACAATATATAAGACACCCTTAGGTTTATTTAGACTGGAGTCACACCTTTTGTGTTGTGGTAATGGGTGTTAAAATGTGCAAGAACTAAATCTACTGCACTTTTTTTAAAGTGGTTGTAAACCGAGTTACACCACTTTCACCTACAGGTAAGCCTATAGGTGGCTTACCTGTAGGTAAAAGTGGTGTATCTCGGTTTACAGCCACTTTAAAAAAAGCGCAGCAGATTTAGTTCTTGCACATTTTAACACCCATTAACACAACACAAAAGGTGCGCCAAAGTCATCAGGCATGTGCACTGAAGAAACGGCCCGCTTGTGGGGTTTCTTCAGGGCCCGTGCCATGACCGGCGGCTCCTGCGTGCACGCGCAGAAGTGACGTCATCCCGGCTCTGGCCAATGACATCGCAGCAAACCCGGAAATAACTCCGGGAGATATATCGCCGGTCACATCAGTGTGCGGGGACCACTGCAACTGCGTCAATCTAAGGTAAGTATGTCATAATGAGCTAGTATGCAATGCATACTAGCTCATTATGCCTTTGTCTTACAGGTTTTTTGTTTTGTTTTGTTTTTCTTTGAGTTTACAAAACCAGCGTAGATGCCGAAAAGGCTTTCGATTGCCTAGAGTGATCATTTTTATTTGCCACTCTTAAATATCTAGGTTATTAAAGGACACTTTCTTCAAGCTTGCCATGTACCATAGGGTACAATTAGGGTAACTGTAAAATTGCCTCATGCCTCCTCCACCCCATTTTTGACCCTGATGCCCTTTCTCTCCCCTGCTTTTCGCCTTATGTATCAAACCCTTAGCTTCCACTATATTTGCCCATTCTGACATCACTGGAGTTTTTGTGTGCAATGGGAAAGATCTTTATATGCTGATGATATTTTTTACTAATCATCCCAATTTCTTTAGCCAACCTTCACTGAACACTGGAAGAATATGGGGAGCGCTCGGGTTATAAGATTAATATCACTAAAACCGAGGTGTTGCCTATCAATATCCCAGTCCTTACCAAATTATAAGCTTGTTTAAATTATTCTTGGAAGACAATCTTGATTAGGTACTTAGGTGTCCATATCACTCCTACCTATCCTACTTTATACAAGCAAAATGTTCCACCCTTGTATCAGGAAACTGCAAAACAACTTCACATATGGACATCACAACTTATCTCACTATTAGGTGATTAGAATGATGATGATAATCCCTAAAATGTTGTATCTATTTGAAACCTTACCTGCTAGGGTACCTATGGCAGAGCTTAAAACAATTCAGATGGAGTTGCTAAATTTTATATGAAATTATAAAAGATAATGGCTTTCCAGATGATTGCTGTGTACCCTACGTTCTCAAGGGGTCTGGGTGTACCTGACATTGCAAAATATTATTATATGGTCAATTACTACAGATAACGTCTTGGTCATCTTTATTTTCCCCTCCTCTTTTTTTTGTGGGGTGAGATATGCCTTGTGCCAATGCAGTCTTGACTAAGAGATAAGCTTTTATTTGTGGATATGGTTATATATGGGGCTCATCCATCAGTGGTTATTTGTGTCCACATGGATGAGTGTCCCCGTATTACATATCTGAGAGATAGATAATTTCATAGGGCAGAAAACAGATAGCCCATATCTTCAGTAAGACCATATTTACTAACATACTTTCTCTTTTTCTGTTCATCTTAGTTTTATATGTGGCCAATAAATGAGAGGAGAGGAAGATATATCCCTATCTCTTGATATCAGTTGGTGTGGGTGAGTAGACCTAGAATTTACATATGCTCTACACAGCCTAGAGCCTTTATATTGAATGTAGGAGGAGCAGTGCCGTCTTTAATATTGATTGGACCCTGGGCAAATATTTTCTTGGGCCCCTCCCCCACACAATTTCACTCTCCAGCTGCTCTGAGACATACAATAAATAGCAACTAGACTCAAAATCAGTTTACTGAATCAGATCAGCAGTGATTTTGATTGGTTGCCAGAGGTTACAGCATAATATTACCGCTTGCTGACTGGTTGCTAGAGGTTACAGCACACATTACGGCTCACTGATTAGTTGCTAGAGGTTACAGCACATGCTTTCTACTTGTTTGGTTGCTAGAGATCATCAATACTGCTCACTGATTGGTTGCTAGAGGTTAGTGCACATCATTACTGCCCACAGATTGGTTACTAGAGGTTACAGCAGATCATCTCCTCACTGCCTGCACACCGTGGACTGGGGAGCGCAAAGTCACTTTCCTGACACCACAGAAATGTGCTACCCTTTAGTAGATACACAGCAGTGCCATCAATTATTAATGACACCCTCAAGCATCTGCTGACATGTGCTGTGGACTTTCAATCATGCCTTTGTCTTCCCAGTGGGCAGCATCCATTATAGGTGATGGTGAATATGACCTCAGGGGGGCATGATATACATATGAATGCCACCTTTGTTTACATATCAGTGCAGCTGGCCGCCACTATTTACATATGAATGCTGCCGCTATTTACATATCAATGCCGGTTATTTACATGTAAACATAGAGTCACCAGGATAGTTGGCAAGTATGAGGCAGCTGCTTTGGGCCCCACAACAATGACAGGGCCCAGGGCAGCTGACCCTTTTGCCCTGCCTTAAAGACGGCCCTGAGGAGGAGATTATATTGCCTATATGTATATATCAAGAGAGGTTCACCATTTAAACTTGGTAGATGTTAATATTAACACATAGAGATAGAATGTTGATTTTTATATATAATGGCATTGACTTCATCCTATAGGTATACCTGTTATTGACCTCATCCTATAGGTATACCTGTTATGGTCATTTACATACCTTTTTACCTTTTATGATTTATAATAAAATGTACATTTTAGTTAAGTGGCCTTTTGGTGCCTAGGGAAGTGCACCCTCGTCTAGTTCTAGTTTATTTTTGTCACAGTTAAGTGTTATCAATATCACAGGTTTTTGTATTTATATAGAATAGTGGTTAATCATAAATAATTAAGCCCTATATGGGTGTAACATGTTGAGGGGCATTCCTGATGGGTGGAAAGCCAGCTGAACCCATCTTGTGTTCATTTGTTTTGTGATTATATATTGGTGTGTGGTCCTGAGAAACATTTGTATCAATAAAGATTTTCCTCTAAAGAAAAAAAGAAAATGGGTTAATGCAATATTAGCCCATTAAATGGAAAATGTATACCTGGGATATCTCCAAGGAACATAAATAATTACTAACATTTCCTCAATGGCGGGGGCTACCCTAAAAGTAAGGGTTAGTTGCAAATATATATCTTAATGACATGGAAACAGTCCTGTAAGTAGCCTGATTACTCCCTAGAATCCAAATTAATTTATTATCACTATTTGTTCAATATACAGCGTATATGGTCTACAAAAGGGCCCTGAGACCTGGTCTCAGCTTTTCCTGTCTACAGCCTGGATGAATGGTAATGTAATAAGAGCTGCTGCCATTTGCCATTTTCCAGAAGCATCTATGGTATCTGCATAGAGAAATGGTTGAGTGACACATCCTCTTCATTCCCATCTGCAATCTTCCATGGCTGACCAATGAGTCACAAAATACTCCTGATCCACATTCTTATTACCTCAAAGTTTGTGTACTTATTAAATCCCTTGTATTATTTCTCTGTCCAGGGATCACTAGTTTTTGACAGTGCCATGAAGAGTTAGAAAAACATATTTTTTTATTATACAAATATTTGCCTGTCAATGAAGTGCTACTGTGTATCCTAAAGTGTACAACTAATAAAAGGATTATGCTCTTACAAGACAAGTTCATAAAGAGCGGCTTTGTGTGGTAGAAATCCGCATTCATCGCACTGCCAACGCCTTTATATGAATGAAATATATAATGATGGGTGAAGCAAAAAACAAATACAAACATACATCCACGGATATGACTACAAATAGTCATGTACCTGCAGGGAACTGATTTTCAAGGGTCAAAGATATTGTTAATGATATTGTTTGATACATATTGAAAGAGTCACTCACTGGCAGCAAGATCTATAAGGTGAGTTCTCAGGTTCACCATGACCCCCCTGGTTGCATTTTATATTAAGAAGAATATATAAGAAACGTCTGCTGGTCATGTCAGAGCTGAAAACTTCATTAGGCAAGTGCTACAGCTGGAGTCCCAAATAGATACAACAATCAGCTAATTAGTATACTGTAAATGAAATGTTGTTATAACAATTAAATGTTGTTACGATCTTTTAAAAGAACATAGAGGCTGTCATTGTTGGCCTCCACCTAAAGTTGGCTATGCAATAATAGAATTTTATTCAAAATTCTTCGTTCTTAGGGGATGATTTATTAAAAGCAAATAGACTGTGCACTTTGCAAGTGCAGTTGCACTCTTCAGGGGGAATTGCTCCAGAGCTTAGTAAATATGGTGAAGCTTCACTTTGCAAAGAATATCCAATCACATGCAATGAAAATAAAAAAACAACATTTTTGCTTGTTATTGGATGATGAAAGTCAGCAGAGCTTCCCCTCATTTACTAAGCTCTGGAACAAATGCCCTTGCAGAGTGCAACTGCACTAGCAAAGTACACAGTCTATTTACTCTATAGTATGTAGCACTACCCCCGCAGGAGCTGCTTGAATATTTGTGTCCCACTGATCAATCCACAGCCAGATACACAATATTTCCACACAACCAGGTGCACACATTCTTCCGCTCGTTGTCGCCAATGACCAGTGTAGGGGATGTGTTTTTATGTTTTATTTGGAGAACTTGAATAGGAGAAGGAAATTAGTAGGTTACTCCGAATTAACTATTCATAAGAGAGGAAAACTCTCTCAATAGAACTGTGTAGCAGATTGCCTGTAGGACCTTACAGCGCCTGTATGGAATGAACAAGTCCCTTTGTAGCTGAAGGAACTCAGTGAACTTTATCTCTTCAAGACACTAGCCAGTGTCCCCTTTAGCTCACACACCCAGTATGCTGACTTCTAGGACCAAGAGGGGGATTTCAGCAACACACACAGTCTCAGGGATTCCTTAAGGAGTCTGTACTCACAAGGTCCTGGCCACAGGTCACCTTCCTCCATGATACCAAACAGGATCCATGGACATCCTCCCTCGGTCAGCTTGCAAAAGAACCATGGGTTGTAGCTTCAATGTTTCAGGCCCTCAGGTGGACCACCTAAGGCCGCATGGCAGCCTACGCTGTAGAGAGGTGTCAGCCTCCTCCCCACCTGCACCTCTCTCAGAGGGAGACTGGACCATGAGCCCATGTGCTCTTCAGATTTCAATACAGGTACCCAGCATTCCTTGGGGCACAGCCCCTTCTAATTGGCCAGGGCTGTGTATATATCCATGCTCTCACCTGCCAAGCTTCCACTCACTGTCCAATACGTCTCATTACTATTGGACCAGTGGGAAACCAAGGCAGCATGAGCAGCACCAGAGCACACTTAGCAGACTCTATCAAACAATCACAGCTCTCTGTTAAGCAAACAGCACATGAATTTGCCTAGCTGTCTCCCTGTTAAGCAGAGAAACCCAAAAACTATATAGACTCCCTAGCAACTACCCCTTAGTTTTTCACCACAGTGACAAGGAAATTCAGAGGAGCAAGTAGACATTTTTTTTCAAACAAATTCCTAGCAGTGGTTTTTGGTCGGGAAATTACATTCATTCCAAAATCGAATGTTAAAAGCTAACAACATTTTGGAGTATTTTCAAATGACATATGCCCAGTCATCGAATGTACAAATAATTTTTATACTAAGGTTCCTACGCATATTTGTAGAACTACCAGTGGATAGCTAACTCAAGAAAACTAGTTGCCTGGCTGTCTTTGGTTTCAGTACTTTCTTACACATACACAAACAACACATACACTATTCAGCAGCTTCAGTTAATGATTACAGCAAATGCCAGAATGGAAAAAAATGTGTTTTAAGTGATTTTGACCATGCCATAATTGCTGGTGCCAAATGGACTGCTTTGGGTATTACTGTAACTGCTGATCTTCTGGGTTTTTCATGCACAACAGTCTCTAGAGATTTCTTAGAATGGTGCGGAAAAAAAAAACATCCAGTAAGCAGAAGGTCCGTGGACTTAAATGTCTTGCTAATAACAAAGATGTCAAAGGAAAATGGCCAGATTGGTTCAAACTGACAGAATATCTAGATAACCAATCTACAAAATGTTGGTTAGCAGAAAAGTTTCACAGACTCATAACATATCGAATTAGCTAACCAACTATATACAGAGATGACGGGGAAATCGGGTAAAGCGGGATCAGGGGGTGATACAAAGAGCAGACAGAAAACCTGGTAACAGGCTAGGTACTCAGCCACTTTGGTTGGTAACAAGCTATGTACTCTGCTGCTGGAATCTAGTAACAGGCAAAGTGCCCTGCTTCCCTTATCTACTAACAGTCCCCTGCCTCCGAGGTGTGGTAAAAAGCTAGGTGCCCTGCCACCAGGGTCTAGTAACAGACAAGGTGCCACCTCTGGGGTCTGGTGATAGTCTAAGTCTCCTACCACTGGGATTTAGCAACATGCTGGGTGCCTTGCTGACTGGATTCATAAAGACATACGGAACTTGTTTTCCAAAGTCCATCAGTAGCAGGTATCCCAGCGCTGGGGTACCATGAATCAATAGAAGATTCAGCACTGGAGTTTCTACATACAAAGACGCTCCACCTCCAGGTAGAATGTTTGGTTGCTGTGCAAGATGATGGCTACTTAGGCATTTCCAAGACACTAACCAGTTACCTGACTCAGGTCTGCTAACACACATAGAGTTGCAGTGATACCATATAGGTTCCAGAAAACCTGCCCAACTGGGCTTGGGTGCAACAAGAGCAACAGGCTGCAAAAAAGAAACCCAGTCAAGTTACTTACTGACTCAAGGGCCAGACCCTTGGATATCTATCCTTGGCCAGCAACCCTTGTTAGGCAAGCCAACCAGAATGGAGACGTAGTGGTCAGAAGCTCAGCACTAAGCCTGAAGTTAGGTCGGGCAGCATATAGTCAGGCTGGGAAGCAGGTGGGAAATCAACTTCCCCTATTTAACTAGAGGATGTACCACATTAATACAGTCCAGCAGGGCCTCTCAAGAATATACAAAATAGTGTTCAGAGAAACAGGGTTTATCATCCTCCAACAAGCACACCAAAGACACAACCTGAGACACACTAAAGGGAGGAAAAATCATACTAGATTTATTAAAGCCATCTAGAACAGACCTGAATCAGCGGCTGAATGTCACCAAATGTAATAACAGCCCTGATCAGCAAAAGATTGAGCCACATAAGTGTGTTGCAGCAACTACTCACTAGTTTGATCCTGCAATACTTGGTGGCAATATTCCCTTTCCTCCGCCATTAGCAACACTTGACATACAGTGCCTTGAAAAAGTATTCATACCCCTTGAAATTTTCCACATTTTGTCATGTTACAACCAAAAACATAAATGTACTTTAGTGAGATTTTATGCAATAGACCAACACAAAGTGTCACATAATTGTGAAGTGGAAGGAAAATTTCAGGGTGATGTGCGGTGTTAGTTTTCTGCCACACATAACGTTTTGCTTTTAGGCCAAAAAGTTCAGTTTTGCTCTCATCTGACCATAGCACCTTCTTCCACATGTTTGCTGTGTCCCCCACATGACTTCTCGCAAGCTGCAAATGGGACTTCTTATGGCTTTCTTTCAACAATGGCTTTCTTCTTGCCACTCTTCCATAAAGGCCAGATTTGTGGAATGCAGGACTAATAGTTGTCCTGTGGACAGATTCTCCCACCCGAGCTGTGGATCTCTGCAGCTCCTCCAGAGTTACCATGGGCTTCTTGTCTGCTTCTCTGATGAATGCTCTCCTTGCCTGGCCTGTCAGTTTAGATGGACGGCCATGTCTTGGTAGGTTTGCAGCTGTGCCATACTCTTTCCATTTTCGGATTATGGATTAAACAATGCTCCGTGACTTGTTCAAAGCTTGGGATATTTTTTTATAACCTAACTCTGCTTTAAACCTCTCCACAACTTTATCCTTGACCTATCTGGTGTGTTCCTTGGCCTTTATGATGCTGTTTGTTCACTAAGTTTCTCTAACAAATCTTTGAGAGTTTCACAGAACAGCTGTATTTATACTGAGATTAAATTACACACAGGTGGACTTTATTTACTAATTAGGTGGCTTTTGAAGGCAATTAGTCCAACTAGATTTTAGTTAGGAGTATCAGAGTAAAGGGGCCTGAATACAAATGCACGCCACACTTTTCAGATCTTTATTTGTAAAAAGATTTGAAAACCATTTATCATTTTCCTTTCACTTCACAAATATGTGCCACTTTGTGTTGGTCTATCAAATAAAATCCCAATAAAATACGTTTACATTTTTGGTTGTAACATGCCAAAAATGTGGAAAATTTCAAGGGGTATGATGAATACTTTTTCAAGGCACTGTAGGGTTCTACAGCAATATAGCATGTGAAAATAACCCAAAGATCCGCTGTGTAGCCAGTCTGGTCATTATGGCCTCAGTGTTAAGTCAGAATACCATGTGCTTGTATCTGGAGTGCTAGTATGACCAGGTGTATGGAGCTACACAGATAAAACCAGAGTCAATCCAAATGAAGCAATACAATTTATTAACCACTTGCCGACCACCAACCGCAGGTTGACGGCGACAAAGTGGTTCGATATCGCAAACCGCCGTCATACGACGGCGGCTGCGAGATCGCGCACTGTGAGCACGCGCGCGCCGCCGGAAGCGCGCCCGCCAGAAGCGCGCCCGCCGGAAGCGCGCCCGCCAGCTCACTGTGTTCGGGGAGGGCCAGGGAGCGGGTGCCGTGGACTCGATCGCCGCTGGCTACACGGAATGCCCCCCCCGCACTGAATGAACGGAGGTCCGTGTAAGTAAACACAGACCTGAGGGGGGGGGGGCTGTGATCACAGCCTTCCTCTACATGGAAGCTGTGATCACTTCCCTTCCCCAGCTAGGGCAGCCCAAACACAGTTAGAACATGCCCAGGGAACACGGTTAACCCTTAGAGCGCCCCCTGCAGGTTAACCCCTTCACTGCCAATGGCATTTACACAGTAATCAGTGCATTTTTATAGCACTGATCGCTGTATAAATGCCAATGGTCCCAAAAAAGTGTCAAAATGGTCCGACATGTCTGCCCCAATATCGCAGTACCGCTAAAAATCACAGATCGCCTCCATTACTTGTAAAAAAATAAATAAATAAATAAAACCCCCAAAAATGAATTCTCATCATCCGTAAACTTTTGCGCAAACCAATCAATAAACGCAGATTGCGATTTTTTTATCGCAAATATGAGGAAGAATATAAATCGGCCAAAACTGATGAAAAAAAATGTTTTTTTGTATTTTTTTTTTGGATTTGTATTTTAGCAAAAAGTAAGAAATTCGTTTTTTTTTTGCAAAATTGTCGCTCTACTTTTGTTTATAGCGGCGATCAGAAAAGACGCAGCGATGATCAAATACCACCAAAAGAAATCTCTATTTGTGGGAAAAAAAGGACGCAAATTTTGTTTGGGTACAACGTCGCATGACCGTGCAATTGTCAGTTAAAGCGACGCAGTGCCGAATCGCAAAAAGGGCTCTGGTCCTAAAGTGTGAAATCCTTCCGGGGCTGAAGTGGTTAAGAACAGAAACACATAAATACAGCATCCATGAAACGCAAAACGAATTAACTATATACAGAGAAGATGGAAAAAACAGGTAAAGCAGGGACAGGCAGAGGTACAAGGTTGGGGGCTGGAGCAGACAGCAGAACAAGGGTAATGGACAGAGGTTCTCGGAAGCTGGTAAGTAACAGGGACTGGAACAGGTAGCAGGTTTCACGGGAGGTGCAAACAAATTCTTACCTAGTGTTAAAGTGTATTTCTAAGCAATACAAAATTTTAGAGATGCTCCCAGAGAAAGAGGTAAAAGAAATCTTTCAATGAAGACACCTTTTCTAGGGACAACTGTCTAAGAGGGGACTTCCACATAATTTTCTCTAACTACCTGTTGTACCTCTGGAAGTGAAAGGAAATTTTGCCAATGGTGCAAAGACAGCAAAAAATAAAGTGGCAGAGATTTTTAACCCAACCATACTCAAAGCAAAAAAAATAGCTATACATACATCTTATAGAACTATAGGCAAAACGTTTTTGGTAATTTTGGATAGAGTAAGGGAGTGTTATAACCCCTATCAGTTTCTTTTTTGCCATTTGTGTCCCATTGGGGAGATTTCCCTTTACTTCCTGTCCGTTAGCCAAAAGAGGAAGTGAGAGGAAATCCTTGCAAAGTAAGGGAATCCCTTAGGGACTCCCAGGTCACCAGAACTAGTGTCCCTATTGGAAGATGTGCCCTCTATTTCTTTTTTAGGGACAATCCAAAATGTGGGATTTTCTTTTACTTTCAATGATAGTGGTAAACAGGACAAATAGAGAGGGTGAATCTCCCTAATGGGGACACTCTATCCAAAACAAAAAAAGTTTGTACTTTAACCATTTAAGAACCTGAAGGATTTACCCTCTTCCTGACCAGGCCATTTTTTGAGATACGGCACTATGACGCTTTAACAATTGCATAGTCGTGCGATATTGAACCCAAACAAAATTTAGGTCCTTTTTCCCACAAATAGAGCTTTCTATTGGTGGCATTTGATCAACTCTGGGGTTTTTATTTTTTGTGCTATAAACCAAAAAAAGCGACAATTTAGAAAAAAAAAACAGTATTTTTAAAATTTGCTATAATAAATATCTAAAATAATGTAAAAAAAAACAAATTTCTTCATCAGTTTAGGCCAATATGTATTCTTCTACATATTTTTGGAAAAAAAATCGCAATAAGCGTATATTGATTGGTTTGCGCAAAAGTTATCGGGACTGCAACATTGCGGCAGACAGATCGGACACCCAACTGACATTTGTGACACTTTTTTGGGAACCAGTGACATTATTACAGTGATCAGTGCTAAAAATATGCACTGTTATTGTACTAATGACACTGGCAGGGAAGGGGTTAACACTAGGGGTGATCAAGGGGTGAAATGTGTTCTCTCACTGTGTGTGCTAACTGTATGGGGGATGGGTTGCCTGGGGAAACACACAGATCCGTCATCCTGCATAGCAGAAAGAAAGGATCTGTGGGATCTCCCCTGTCAGAACAGAGATCTGCCTCCAGTGGCGCGTGCATGCCCGCAAATGCGAGATCCCGCGCCGATGTACAATGACGCTGATTTGCGGGATCGTTCCAACCTGCTGCAGTACAATGAGGGTGGTTGGTTGGCAAGTGGTTAATATAGTGTTCCTATTGGGTTGCATGGTGAGGGTATATGTATTGTATACATGCTAGGGATGGTCCCGATGTTTGAGTTGAATGTAAGTTCGACTCAAACATCGGGCGTTCATAGAACAAATGAACATATGGGGCACTCGCAGCAAGTTCCATAATGCACTGCGAGATCGGAGTGCATTGATGGCTGCTGATTGGCCACAGCATTCACCTGACCTGCATGCTTTGGCCAATCACAGCGTGATGTGGTGTGAGAGCCATGATTGGCCAAAGGCAGGGTGCCAATCAGGGGATAAGTCCACGCCCCACACTATATAAGGCTGCTGCTTACAAGGTGTTCGTATATAGTGAATGAATGGAGATTAGGCAGGTAGTTAGTGTAGTGTGCAGTCATTCAGTGTAGTATATATAATACAGTTCAGAATATATAGTGCGGTTCATGTAGTATGTATAATACAGTTCACAGCATATAGTGCAGTTCGCGTAGTATATATAATACAGTTCAGAGTATATAGTGCGGTCCGTGTAGTATATATAATACAGTTCAGAGTATATAGTGTGGTCCGCGTAGTATATATAATACAGTTCAGAGTATATAGTGCAGTTCGTGTAGTATATATAATACAGTTCAGAGCATATAGCGCAGTACGCATAGTTTATATAATACAGTTCAGAGTATCTAGTATATAATACAGTTGGTAGAAGTTTGCACACTTGTGTGGATGGGAAAATCATTTTTTCCTTTTTTTTTTGCTCAACCAACAGTTTTTTTCTCGATCAGTGGCTGCTGCCGATGATCAGCGTATTCTGACAGCAGAGTAGTCCCTCTGTCAGAATACAATTACAAAGCAGGGAAAATTGTTCCATTACTTGTGTGGATGGGACAGTCCATTTTTTTTTCATTTGATCTGTCGGCTGACAGCTATCCTCTATGGCCAGCTTAAAGTGGTATTAAAGGTTCGGCTTTTTAAAATAACAAAAAAAACAAACATGTTATACTTACCTTCTCTGTGCAGTGGTTTTGCACAGAGCAGCCCTGATCCTCCTCTTCTCAGGTCCCCTGCTGTCGTTCCTGGATCCTCTTCCTTAACCAGTGCCCCCCAATAGCAAGCCGCTTGCTATGGGGACACTGGTGCGTGCTTGCTCCCGACTCCTGCTCTATGCGCCCATAAGACACATAGAGCCGCAGCTTAGCCCTGCCCCCTCTCTCCTTATTGGCTCACTGGCTGGGATTGACAACAGTGGGAGCCAATGGCTCCTGCTGCTGTCTCTGCCAATGAGTAGAGCGAGTCCCGGGACAGCCGAGTCTCTCGTGCACATTGCTGGACAGAGAGGGGGCTCAGGTGAGTATTGGGGGGTTGGGGGGAGCAGCACACAGAAGGTTTTTTGCCTTCATGCACAGAATGCATGAAGGTAAACAACCTTCAGCCTTTACAACCACTTTAACACTAGTCTCTCTAATTTCATTGTTTTCATGCTCAGTTCTCTTTCACCTGGATCCTCTGTGCCAAAAAATATCAGCACTGTGATGCCAGCGTCGAAATCCATGTTTTTGAGAACCCTTATATTCTAAAGTCCACACATTTAAAATTGTTGAGTTGTCAGATTTATTTTTTAATTTAAATGATGTGTTTGTGTTCTTCCAATTTTATCTTTTGTTCTCCCCAGCTCCTCTTCTAGTTCTTATGGTGGTTTTTAGAATTTTTTTGTAGCCAAAATAGTGTCACGGATACTTCATAAGATCTCTTGGTATGGATACCCATACACTCCATACCCTACTGATGGATGTCTGCCTGAGTTTTCACCCATCAGTTAATGCCATGAGATTAATCATCCCAGTCCCTAGCATTTGCTGCCATCGAATTCCACTGCTCAGAAAATAAATAGTCACAAATGATACACCTATATCTATGGGATATTCAGCTCAATACATCTCTTGCCAATTATATTCAGTAGAGCTGCTGATATCCTAAAAAGCAATGCAGTGTTCTGTTTTTTGCAAGAGCCAAGACACTGGAGCCATGAAAGCCATCAGTCATCTTTTGAATTCAGATTAAACAAACCTTGCTGTTTTTTGTAAGTTAATCAAAACACGGGAGCCCCCTGAGGCACAAGATATATAATACCAAAAGCTTAAATATGTCAGTTATTTTTTTTCAATTCTTGGCACACAGACACCATATCATAACACCCATCTTACAAACATTTTTATACAATTTAAAGAGTATTTTGTATTCTGACAAAATTCCAATTTTCTGTGTCTGCAAAAATAGCACTAAGGCGTGGATAACAAAAAAATGAAACACCATATAAAAAAATGTTTATTAGCCTTACAGGACACAGCTATAGGAGAGGAGTGCTGCTATTGTATTGCGTGTACCAGTCCTCCTGTCGGCCACTGTAAGTTCAATGCCCACTCTAAAGCCTAGTACACACAGGCCGAATGTTGGCCGGCATCGTCCGGATTCAATAGAAACTGGCCAATATTTGGCCCGTGTGTATGGCAACCGGTCCAACTGTTGAAGGCTCATGACGAAAAATGGTGCACCAGTTCCATATCAGCACTCTCGGCCAATGGCTTACCAGAGTGTTCTGGTGGGGGGCGTCCCCCAGTCAGAACACAATAGCACAGCAGGGGAGATCACTGCACTAACATCGGATTGCTAGTACAGCGGCTCCGACCTGAGCTGACAATTTTTATTTCCTTCAACCTGCTTGGTTGGACGAAAAAAAAACAAGTGGTGTGTACTAGACTTAAGGCCTCTTTCACCCAGATGGCCACAGTACAGTGAAAACTGGCAGTTGAACCATGGTGTGTATTAAGCTAAGCCCTCTTTCATGCAGATGGCCAGGGTACGGTAAAAACAGGCAGTTGAACCATGGTCCCCCCTAACCACCCACCCAAAGCCTACAATACAGCCAGAGGAGACCATTCATATGCCATGGCCGTGATGCTTCATGAATATTTGGCTTGTGGTTGTAGTGCAGTAATTCAATTGTAAAT
The DNA here is from genome assembly GCA_018402905.1 of Glandirana rugosa. NCBI lineage: Eukaryota > Metazoa > Chordata > Amphibia > Anura > Ranidae > Glandirana > Glandirana rugosa. The sequence continues at coordinate 129,357 of BLSH010214068.1, read as the reverse complement.
TGACGTTTGGCAAAATAAATAACAAAAAACAGGCATTTAGGAGGCGGCAGGATGGACAACGGCTCCTTGGTCACACACAGAAAAGTGATCCACCCCAAATTCATTTAAATCTGCTAGTGCATCAAAGACTACCTCCTCCCCAGATAGACAATGCTGCTGTCCAAAGATGCCTGCTTTGCTCCTCCATCCAGAATGAAGACACCCTAAGACAGGAAGTGTGTTACTGACTTAAAACACCAAGTGAAAAAAAAAAAGGGGGGAAAGCTGAAAAAAAGAAAATGAATTCAGCCATCACATTTAAGAATTGGTAAGCTGCAATATATTAAACTTCTGTTTTTGGGTTTAACACCACTTTAACCACTTCCCGTCCAGTCTATGGTCAATTGATGGCTGGGTGGGACATTTGTCAATTCAGGTGGATTTCATATAACATTCTCCCGGATCGCAGGGCCACACTGCTGATCAGTGTACATGCTCGCTGCCGGTATCATGTGATCACTGTGATCAATCACAGCAGATCACATGACAATTGTAAACAATGGGTGGCTTCATTGTGTTTGCTAGCTGTGATTGGTCTCACTGATCACATGGTATAGACTGGGCCAATCACAACCCATTTGTACCATGAGATTAGATGTGACCGATCACAGCTAATCACAACAAAACACACTGAATGAATCAGTTTCATTCAGTAAAAATGGTTGCTTATACAAATGAAATTCACAGGTATAAACAATCAATGTGTAAAAAAAAAAATCCTGATCACTTCCCCAGAGTATTACAGTGTTACTATAGTAACACTGTATTGCTCTGGTCACAGCGTTTAAAGAAAAATCATAAAAAAGAAGAGAATGTAATAAAAAGAAAAAAATATTAAAACATTCAAATTTTCTTCTTTTTTTTTTTTTTTTACAAACTATTACCGGTCAGTGTTCCTGGTCACCGCCACACCAGTTATATAATGATGCTGTACTGCACTGGTGAAAAAAAAAAAATGTAAAAAAACTATTTTTTTTAATTTTCTTCAAAAAATTGTGACAAAAATTACAACTTTAAAAAACTCACCATGCCTCTTACTAAATACTTTGAATTGTCTACTTTCCAAAAAAAATGTCATTTGGGGGATAGTGTCCTGGCATTTTGAGGCCTTAAACGAGATAGGCCATCAGTGCATCAGGATTGATCAATTTTCAGATATATACCACAGTTTGTAGACTCTATAACTTTCCTACAAACTAAATAATACACACCGATTTGGGTTATTTTTTTTTTACCAAAGATACATATCTATTACATATACATAAATTATGGTCCAAATATATGAATAAAAATCACTTACTTGCAATATTTTATAATAGAAACTAAAAAAAAGTGTTTTTTTATTTCATAATGTTCACTCTTTTTTTGCTTATATCGCAAAAAATAAAAAACCCAGTGGTGATTAAATATCACCAAAAGAAAGCTCTATTTGTGTGAAAAAAATGATAAAAGTTTTGTTTGGGTACAGTGTGTTGCATGACTGAGTTATTGTCATTCAAAGTGTGAGAGCTGTGGGAGCACCAAAAGGTGAAAATTGATCTGGGCAGGAAGGAGTAAAAGTGCCCTGTATTAAAGTGGTTAATAATGTCACCCTTGCATTGATGAAGCATTCAGAAGCTGAAATCCAAAGTAAATATTGTTTTTCCATGGTTGGGGGGCTACTATATAACCCTTACTTGTTACAGAGTGCAAGGTCGTCTTTAACCTCTTACCACGTACATATACTGTGGCAGGGTGGCCCTTAAAGTGGTAGTAAACCCCCAAAGCTGTTTTTACCTACAGGTAAGCCTATAATAAGGCTTACCTGTAGGTAAAAAGAATATCTCCTAAACCTGCATGGTTTAGGAGATATTCGCCCTGCATGCAGCCGCTGACATTAGCGGCGCATGCGCTCTGACGATCCGGCCAAGCCGTCCGGCAACTCAGAGCTGGCTGCTGGAGCGAAGAGCTCCCGCGCACATGTGCGCGGGAGTGATGTCACGCGGCTCCGGCCACTCACAGCGCCGGAGCCGCGTACCCGGAAGAAAGAAGAGGACCAACATGTCAGTGTCCTTAGCGCTGACCAACTCGGGCATCGGGGGCCTCGTTCTAAGGTAAGTATTTCATAATATGTTAGTATGCGATGCATACTAACATATTATACTATTGTCTTGCAGTATTTTTTTTTTTTTTTTTTTAGCAGCGGGTTTACTACCGCTTTCAGCACGAAATCACGTGCCTGTACATGATTTCTTCCTCTGGGTCTGGGGAGCGTGCACGCGCCGCCGGCGACCCGCTCCCACTGTGACAGCGGGAGCCAATCAGCAGGTCCAGCGGGCCCGATGTCCGCCAGGACCCACCAATTGTTCTTGAGGTAGACAGAGTGGCTGTCTGAACAAGGCAGATTGCCATTCTGTGACAGGAGAAGACAGAGATCTTGTGTGTTTGCTAAGCAGGAGCACGAAACTCTGTCTTCTTACAGTGCAAGCACTCCCCCCCCCCCACACACACAGTTAGAAAGCATTTCCTAGGGACACATTTAACCCTTTGATTGCCCCTGATGTTAACCCTTTCCCTGCCAGTGTCATTAGTACAATATCAGTGCATATTTTTTAGCATTGATCACTGCATTGGTGTCACTGGTCCGCAAAAAAAGTCTCAAAAGTGTCACTTAGTGTCTGATTTGTCCGCCACAATATCGCAGTCTCCTGCTATAAGTCACTGATCACTGCCATTGCAATGTTGCAGTCCCGCTATAAGTCACTGATCGCCGCCATTACTAGTAAAAAAAAAAATCAATAAAAATTTGATAAAAATATCCCATAGTTTGTAGACGCTATCACTTTTGCGCAAAACAATCAATGTACGCCTATTGGGATTTTTTTTACCAAAAATATGTAGCAAAATACATATTGGCCTAAATTGATGAAGAAATTCCATTTTTTTATTGCATGTGTTTTATAGCAGAAAGTAAAAAATATTGCTTTTTTTTCAAAATTGTTGGTCTTTTTTTGTTTATAGCGCAAACAATAAAACCCCTAGAGGAGATCAAATACCACCAAAAGATAGCTCTATTTGTGGGAAAAACGGGACATCAATTTTATTTGGGTACAACGTCGCACGACCAAGCAATTGTCAATTAAAGTAACGCAAAAAATGGCCTTGTCATGAAGGAGTTAAAACCTTCCAGGGCTGAAGTGGTTAAAGCACATCTGTACTTAATCCATGCAAGATGAAGCAAAAAGCTAATTTTCATCCTCTCCGTTCTAGCAATACATATTCAACATTCCTTTGATCCCCCACTGTTCCTTTCTGGTGCAAGAAGCAAGGAAAATTTGTAGTACTTCATGGTATGGTATGGAGGAGCATGTGACCCACTCCATGTTTGAGGGCTGGTGCATAGCTCAATGCTTTCACATTGGGGGTTATTGTTCAGCCCTGTATAAGCTCTAACTGCATCAACGTTTACACAGGGCTGCCTTTCTTTCCTCCTGGTTGCTGAACAGACTGATAAGGAGGATGGGGGCAAACCTGTTCTACTGCCCTGTATGTGCAAAGCACCAATTTATTTTGCAACTCTATAGATCAGCAGATCTTAAAGTGGTTGTCTTTCAACTCTGGACAACCACTTTAACCTACAGGTAAGCTTATAATAAGGCTTACCTGTAGGTTCCCTGCATATCTCCTAAACTTGCACGGTTTAGGAGATATACAGTGTACTTTCATGTGCCGAGCATCGGCCGTGTCGTTTCTTCACTGAGATCATGCCGAGATTGACGGCTCCCGCGTGCATGTGCGGGAGTGACGTCACGCGGCTCCGACCAATCACAAAGCCAGAGTCTGCGGCCCCGGAAGGAAGAGGGGTGAAGATGGACGCTTCCTGGAGCGGGGACAGCGCGGACTTCCAATGCAGGTAAGTGCCACATAATTGACTAGTATGCAACACATACTAGCCTATTATGCTTTTACATTGCAGGGTAACAAAGAGGAAGTAAAACCCATCAGGGTTTACTTCCTCTTTAAATCAGTGGAGGCACTATCAGGGTCACAGAGGTCGCACTCGTGACCAGGCCCTAGCGTTCCGCCACTGTCGGGGGGCCCCAGCAGGGCTCTGACCTGAGAGCGTCTCTCTCATACAGCCCAGAGCCTGCACAGACAATTCCCCTCCCTCCTCCCTTGCATGAATGGTAGAGGAGAGATTCGATCTGCTCCTTCTCCTCCCACCCATCTTCTCCTGTGTGCAACACAGTAACTGTGAAGCTAAGCGGCTGAATTTGATCATTCATAGTTTCTTGCACTGGGACCCTGGAGGTTCTAGTTACGCCTCTGTTTCAAATGCAACACATGTACCCATGTGTTTACTAAGTGTTTTTTACCCACAGCTACTCCAGAGACAACCCTATGATGTAGGTAAAGCAGAATGGGGCAGAATGTTGGTATATCGTCATTGTTCGTAAAATGTAACTTTTTAAAAAATCTACCCATATTCATGCACGAGTAAACGCCTGTGCCAACAGTTACTTATATATAGGTGTACACAGCATTTTTCTGAAATGCATTCTTATGAGCAAAATTACACTGCAGCTGTGGCTCCCAGGCGCCAAAGCAACAGACATATTTTACTTTGTACCCCTTTGAGCTGTAAATTACGTCTGCATGCAGGGGCCCTGCAACAAATAAGAATGTCACGTTTTTGGGATTTGTAAGGGAACAGGCACTTGTGAAGTAATGTATGTATAGAGGAGGCACTTGTTGGCTCTATCTATCCCACCTCACATTAAAATGATAAGCTGGTGTAATAGGTGGTAAAAGCTTACCATGAACCTCTCTCTTTCTTCAGCATCCAGTTTAATGCCATTATTCCACTGTTTCTTGGGGAACAATTGACCCAGACCCTTGGAATCACCAATTGTTTTGCCATTTAATCTTCTGGGATGGGAACTCCTCCTTTTAATTCCAGTAAATGTGTATTTGCAAGGAGGCAAATCTGTAAAAACATCATCACCTTCATCCTCCTGATCTTCTTCACTACCATCATCGCTATCTTTGTCCTCTGAGCTATCATTGTCCAAAGTATCACTTATAATTGTATCCGAAATCGAATCGAGAGGGATGTCAGTGAATGTAATTGCACTGGGTTTATGCTTGATGACGCGAATGTTTCGAGACCCAAATGTGACTTCATGTTCTAAAGAGGTAGGTGAAACTTCTTGGCGTTCAGAGGTATGAAAACTGACACTGGTAGAGGTATCTCCTGGCCAGGTGCCAGGCTCGGGGGCAGTTGTGTTTCTTCTTCTTGCAGATAACAGATTACTAGTGTCAGTTTCAGATTCCAGCATCGTGTCAGTGTTCTCCACTGGTGAGTAATGTACACTGAGCAGTCTGTCAGCTGTCACATTTGGTAATGCTAAGGAGAAGTTGAAAGCTGTAGAATATACAGACATGTCTTCAAGATCTAAAATGGATTCCATGCTCTAATAGGATTAATCACTGTTTCTCCATACTGTTGAGGAGCCCTATATTATATTCTTGGCATCAAGTCAGATGTCAGTGTGCTTATCCAAACATCTTTAGAGAAATTAACATCTTTATAGCCCAATATTTTCTTCTCCTGGAAGAAGCACAAAAGAAAGAATAAGTTCATAAATCATATATTGTACATGCAGATATAAGTATAGGGTAAAACTGAAAACACGAAAGGACCAATAATTCTATATGCTACAAATGATATGCCTTTAAATGGAAAAAGGAATTTATATGAGCTCCTTATTGTGGAAAATTAGGTCCTTTGTAAATATAATCTGTGGTACTTTATGTAGTTTCTATAAGAAAAAAAAAACAATGCCTGTGGTCATTCAATACCCTATATAATGATCAGAATGAAATATTATTATTATTATTATAAATATTAACAACAAATTACAAAGCCATCCACAACTCAGCCCCCAGCTACATCACTAACCTAGCTCTCTAGTTCCCTAGTCACCTCCTTTCTTGCTCGCATGCAGGACTTTTCCCGAAACTCTCCTATCCTATGGAAAGCCCTACCCCAATCTGTCCAACTATCTCCTACTCTGTCCACTTTTAGGCGGTCCTTTCCCACCAGAGAAGCCTATCCTGCCTCCACCTAACAACTGTACTTTTATTTTCTCCATCAGCTCATTTCCCACAGTTATTACCTTTTGAATCACTTGACCCATACAGTACATAGTTACATAGTTGGTAAGGTTGGAAAAAGACACAATTCCATCCAGTCCAACCTGTGTGTGTGCTTATATGTTAATAGTACATTGTATACCCCTGTATATTGTGGTAGTTAAGGTGGCCATCTAACATTTTTTTGAAATTATCGATGCTCCCCGCTGAAACCACTGCTTGTAGAAGGGAATTCCACATTCTTACCGCTCTCACAGTAAAGAACTCTCAGTATGGTATTTGTGCATTGAAATCATATCCCCTCTCAAGCGTCTTTTCTCCAAAGAGAACAAGTTCAATGCTTGTAGTCTTTCCCCATAGTTGAGATCCTCCTGTCCCTTTATTCATTTTAACCTACACCTTCCGCCATATGGGTGTCAAATCTCCTTACACCCATATCTTGCCGGGGAGAGGGAAGGTCAAGAGTTTACCTAGGCTCTCTCTGTACCAGCGGGAGGTACAGCGATGAGTTGCTCTGGAGTGGGGCCTGGACTATCCCTATGTCCCACCCCATGTCATGGATATCGTTGAAAGCTCAAGGGAAGACTGGGAGGATGAGATGACATGGAAGTATCTTTATGTCCCCAAACCTTTGTGGGGGTCAGGAAGCAGCAGTTGGGAGAAGTTCAAGGATCTGAAGAAAAGGTGGAGCCTTGGGTGTGCTATGTGGAAAGACTGTGTGCTGATCCTTAAAGCAGACCAACCCGCAAAGAGCTATACAGTTTCAGTTCGGGAAGAAGGAGGAGGCCAGAAGAGGTTGCCCGACCCCGATACTACATCTAAAGACTGTCAGTAGATGTAGGTACACTAAAAAGACTGCTGGGGGAGTAGCGGAGTGTTTGATTTCTTTCTGAATTCCCGGACAAGCCAGCCTGCCACCCTGTGCCCAGTGGAGGAGATTTGCCCATTGAAAGGACGCAGGGCAAGGTTTGTCCAGTCCAATTCCCTTTTGAAGCCTGTGCTTGTGGAGGGGCCCCTCCCATGAGGAATTTCAAGAGCAACTAAGTTATTTCTGACTTTCCCCTTTTTATGTTCCTGCAGTGGGATCATAACCCCTTACTGACAGGGCAGGCAGGTGAAGAAGGAGTTCAAGTTACTGTGTAATATGTTGTTCTATTGGGAGGTCTATAACCCCCTCTCAATAGACATGTTTTGTTTAGTTAGTTACCGTATTTTTCGCACCATAAGACGCACTTTTTCCCCCCCAAAAAATGGGGGAAAGTGTCCCTGCATCTTATGGTGCGAATGTACCAGCCAACCCCCCCCTCCCATCTGACTGCGGGCTCCTGGACACCAACAAGCGCCGCTGTCACTTCTCACACAGTGAGAAGACAGAGCAACCCCAGACCGAATGTGGTACTGCCGTGGCGGCCGCTCAGGCTGCTCTGCCATCTGCTGCTCTGTCTTCGGAGAGTCAGGCGCACCTGGAGATTATATATTTTTAATACTTATTTTTTTATGTACAGTTGTGTATGTCCCCTTCCAAGATTGTTTCCTTTTCCCCTCCATTTTCTCACTTTGGGATGCCCTGCTTCTGTTTAAAGAAGCGATTTCTCAATTTCAGCTGGGGACCAGCTGATGTTTGGGGGGGGGGGGGGGGG
>BLSH010214068.1:76454-97536 GCA_018402905.1 Glandirana rugosa | reverse complement strand
AACTCTTATTTTAAACATGAAAACTTGTCAATGTGTAATGGAATTCGGATCATGTTTGATGATAAGTTTTTTTGACTGTCGAGCCCAGCCTCGTCGACATGATTGATACGTTACAATTATGTCGCTAGAGGGGACGACTCGATAACACAAGACTGTCCCCTGAGACCTGGTCTTCTGAGACCAGTCACGAAAGTCGGTAACCGACTCTCGCGGTTAGATCTCTGGAAAAAACCAGTACTCATCACAACTCGCTTGGGCCCGACATTGCAAGCCCAGGCATGGCTTGAAAGCCCACAGGCCCCGTGCCTGGGCCTGTAAAGTTTTTGAACCCCGGACCGAACCCGAACGATTTTTGAAATGTCCGGGTCCGTGCCCCGGACACCCGAAAGTTCGGTACGGACCCGAACGTTACAGCCCGGGTTCGCTCAACACTACTCATGACCAAAAAAGGTCTCTAGATTGGCGCTCTCAGCCAATGGCTGAAAGCACTGACCAGAGTCTTCTGGTCCAGAGTCCCCTGTCAGAACACAATAGCTCAGCAGGGGAGATCGCTGTATTAACATTGCATAGTTAGTACAGCTGCTCCGACCCGAGCTGTCAGTTTTTTTGAATAGTAGTTTGTACTAGGCTTAAGGTAATGTGTAACTGTTCAAAAGTACAAATTTTATTCTCAAATTTGTCCCTTTTATAAGGGTGTTAAAATGATGCTTAGCAAAGAATGGTGAAGTTAATTGATAATGCAGATTTTTTTTAATGGTGCACTACAAAATCTAAATACACATTATAACAGACCCTGCAAAAAAATAGCTAAGTCGGGAAGGGGATATAGGGATTAATAGGAAATCATTAAAGCGGTAGTAAACCCGCCTGAAAAAAAAAAAAAAATCCTGCAAGACAATAGCATAATATGTTAGTATGCATTGCATACTAACATATTATGAAATACGTACCTTAGAATGAGGCCCCCGATGCCCGAGACGGTCAGCGCTAAGGACGCTGACATGATGGTCCTCTTCTTTCTTCCGGGTATGCAGGTCCGGCGCTGTGAGTGGCCGGAGCCATGTGACGTCACTCCATGCATGCGGGAGCTCTTCGTTCCAGCAGCCAGCTCTGATTTTCCGTAAGCCTCCACCGGATCATCAGAGCGCATGCGCCGCTAATGTCAGAAGCTGCATGCAGTGCGAATATCTTCTAAACCATGTAGGTTTAGGAGATATTCATTTTACCTACAGGTAAGCCTTATTATAGGGTTACCTGTAGGTAAAAACAGTAGTGGGGGTTTACTACCGCTTTAAAGGATAACAAGAGGCTACTAGAAATGTTTTTTCACAATTGCAAGCTTGCTGGAATTGACATTAGTAACAGACCAAAGAGCAATTCATTAATATAAGAAAATGCACCATAATGATATTATAATGTGTTTATGAACAAAGCCTACAACTGCTGTTCGCAGGCTTTATTCATACATGAGACGCTATCAGATCTCCTGATACACAGACCAGGACTGGGCTGTCGAACTGACAGCTGTGCCCATACATTAAACCAGGAAAGCCCTAAAGTCTGTGGTCCCAGTTGGGCCCCCTCTTCTCTGCAGCGCCAAACACAGCATAGCCCCTGCGTATGCGTTTGCCCGTCCCTGTGTGCAAGTACCTGCTTTCAATGCCAGCATTTCAAAATTGACCATAGGTTCATTTTTATAATAAAAATATATAATTATTTTTTAGCCTAACTGAAAAACAAATTATTTCAAAACACAAGTGCATAGAAACTACACTTAAGCTATAAATTAGAAATTGCCATGTTTATGTGCAGAAGGTTGGTTATGAAAAATGTTGCATTTAACCACAAAAATCCTTAAACAAGCACTGCACTAACGTAGCAAATTCATAGGAGCATGTAAAATGACACATTTGTACAATGAATTACCTTCTTTGAAGAGATCCCATTTACCCAAGAGGACCTTGGCAGTCAACATACAAACACAAGGAACAGTTCATTCTGGGAAAGAGCACTTAATACAGCGATGCGCTTTTCTGTGCAGCTGAGCGCACGACCATCATAACTGTGCGTTTTTTGTAATCGTAGTCAAACCTGTATAAGAATTTAGAAACAACATGTGCATAGAGGGAGAGGTCCTCTAAAACTTGTCTTATATAAAGTAGGGCATATGTTATTGCTAAAGACCTTTACAGTTTTAGCCATGATTACAAAGTGCACACAGTTCTGATGGTCGCGTGTTCTGCTGCTCATTAGAACGCATCGCTCTTTAGAAAGTGTTCTTTCTCAGAATAAACTGTTCCACGCTATAGCCCAACTGGCGTGCTTTATTAAAACCTGGGGAATTTGCAATTAATTCCCATTTTTGTACATAGTTAATAAATAAAATAAAATCATTTTAAATCACACAATGCAAATACAAATCTAAAATAAAGAATTTATTAAAACGGCTAATATAAATATGAACTGCCATACACAGCAACTAAGCAGGGTTGGTCCTTCTTTCCATAAATGGTACTAAGATTTACGTATGAAAACCGGCAGTGGTTTGTATGGACAACTCTGCATCTCTTTTTCCCACTTCTTATAGATCAGCCCCGTAGAGTTCCACATACAAATCTGCACTTAAGAGCTTTATCAAGTTGTAGAGAAAATAAAATAATTACCTGTACTCTATTCATGTTCTTTGAAGTCACAGGGTCCAGAGTTCTGCAGAATCAGAGGACAGAAATTGAAGAAAATAGGGTGAGTAATGAAGCAGCACAAACGCTAATGTGGAAACCGTAGATTCATAATATAAGGCTTTGCAGGTTTCATTCTGCACAAAACTCTGTCAACAAAAGTATGTATGAGAATCCCTTAGGCAAGGACTGCCTCTACAGGCACCAGTCAAATGATTCCAGCAAGGCTGGAGCAGGGAGGGAAGGCTCTGCAGGTTGTCACTAGTGCTAGAACAGATCTGCATTAGGTTTGAAGTAGTACAGTAAAATCTATATTAAACCAGAACATACAACTGCAACTAGTATGTTAAACAAGGAGTTTAAATGTAACGCTTTGTTGTCAGTGAAGTTCCTAATTGATCCAAGTCATAGTATAACTCAGAGTTTCTCAAACTTTTTTGTCTTGCGGCGCACCAAAAAGATCTAAAAATTTTCACTGCATACCTGAAAAGATTTAACAATTTTTGTGATGAAGAACTTATTTAGTTTTACATATATATTTAATTTTACTTTTGCTTGCTTCCTTGCTTTTCATTTAACAGTTTTTCTTTCAGAGTTCCACACTTGACCAATATTTATAAGTGTACCGCCTGGGCTAGCGGTTTCAATCCAGGACTTTAATGGACATTTCTTGAAACAGTGAGCAAAGTTGAAACAACCAATACGTTTAAAATATATATTTATTTAATAGACATATTTTTTAAAAAATTGAGTATATGTAGAAAAATGGAACGATACATTGGAACTTATGCATAAAGTGAAGGAGGTAGTACCGACGTTTCGCAGGTTAATGCTTCTTCTTGGGTAACTCCTTACTTCAAGTTCTAGTACAGACAAGAATCTTTGTTACTACTCATAAATAACAAACAATTCATAATATACATTTGTCATCTGGTTACATCAAATATAGATCATAATAATGCTCACCTAATGCATGTCCTAAAACAATCATATTCATAGGCATCCGGTTCCCTTTAGCCAGCAATGCTTCGGCTACTGTTCAAGGAAGAGAGGCAACAGCGCCAGAGCTGTATGCCAAGTCCAGTGGGCACTGGACCGGAGGTTGAGCACAGGGATGGATGTAAAATTGTGTCCACTCCCAGCTGGGAGGGCACCCCAAACATCCCGACAGCAGTTCTCCCTCAAAGGTAGCTGACCATTGGTACCCTATAACACACATATAAATTAACTGTACTATAGTGGCTCACCACAAGACCGCTAAGGTCTAGGAACATCAAGGCGCTGAAGACAGCCATTCAATGTACATCATTACCTGTAAGTGTGACGGAAGGGCCACTACATCAGCACCGAGCACTGCTGGGAGACTGCCGTGAGGGACGCCAAACTCCTCGTGTTCTTATTCCGGTCCCACCGGAAGTGACGAGGCCGGCGCGGCCCCCTGACGTCACTTCCGGTGGGGGCGCCATAAGAGTTCCAGACTTGGTCAAGTATTTCTCCATCGCTAAACAATGAACAAACTTTATTTATAAGCATCAAAGGTGGAATGGAACGGCCTTTATTATTATAATATAATTAGAGCGATTATTATTAGAGCAATCAAGTTCTCCGAGATCTCGCACAAGTCTCGCGTTGTGAAAGGAACCAATTAATGACAGACTGACAGAGATTGCGTTTTTATATAGGTAACTTTTGCAACATTGATTCACCATTAAATTTTTTGATATGTTCAAGGTTTCAAAATGCTAGCAATTTTAAATATTTTTCAAAACTCCTTTGCACACCTGCAAATCTCACGTGGCACGCTAATGTGCCGCGGAACACAGTTCAAGAATCACTATATAACTACTAGTGGTTAGGTTTCATTCACACATGTAGCTAAAACCCGGTGGTTGAGGTGCAGTTTTACAGCCCCCCCCCAGCTGCCTGCCTGAACCAGTGCATGTAGCTGCTCAGGGCTCAGGGCCGGCCCTACCATGGGTCCCAGTGGGTCCATTGGAGTCAGGCAGCACTTTGAGAGGGGCAGCAACTTGAACTTCTCTTCTATTTACCCAGCTTGACAACCACAATTTTTTTTCCAGCAGTTTTGTGTGTCATGATGACAACTGCCCCCTGGGCCGCTTTGCCTGCCCCTATACTGCCCTAGCCTGTTTATATACTACCCTAGCCTGTCTATATACTACCCCAGCCTGCCCCATACTGCCTTAGCCTATCCATATGCTAATCTAGCCTGTTTATATATTACCCTAGCCTGTCAATATACTACTTTAGCCTGTACATATACCAACCTAGCCTGTCTATATACTACCCTAGCCTGTCTATATACTACCCTAGCCTGTCCATATACTGCCTTTCCTGTCTATATACTATCCTAGCCTTTCTATATACTACCCTAGCTTGCCCATTTACTACCCTAGCCTGTCTATATACTACTCTAGCCTGTCCATATACTACCCTTGCCTGTCTATTTACTATCCTAGCCTTTCTATATACTACCCTAGCTTGCCCATGTACTACCCTTGCCTGTCTATATACTATCCTAGCCTTTCTATATAATACCCTAGCTTGCCCATTTACTACCCTAGCCTGTATATATACTATCCTAGCCTGTCTATATACTACCCTAGCCTGTCCATATGCTATCCTTGCCTGTCTATATACTATCCTAGTCTGTCTATATACTACCCTAGTGTGCCCATTTACTACCCTAGCCTGCCCCTATACTGCCCTAGCCCACCCCTTGGAATTGAACGTAATGGTATGTTATATAATTTTGCATATAGACATGGGGCTGTGGCATGTAAATCTGACTTCCTGATCAATTTAATTTTAGTTTTAATTATCATGATATGGTGGTGGGTGTGATTTTTTTTGGGGGGGTTGGAGGGGGGCAGCATTTCATTCTTGGACCCAGGCAGCACAATGTCTTGGGCCAGCCCTGTCAGGGCTGTACGTGTGCCCTGGGGGCAGCAAAAATTCAACAGCATGTTGTATTTCGTGCGTGTTACTGCTGCCGGAAGTGACCAAATGCAAGAATAAGGGGATGCACCGCAACTACCTCAAAGAAGGGCCGAAAGGGCTGCTGCACATGTAAATGAGCCCTTGGTCACATTCAGATGAATTTGTTCTGTAATGATAGAAGAAGACATTTGGACGAGCAGCGAAACATCTTGGATGATCAGCGACACATTACAGAACAAGTCCAGATGAATGTAACTTACTACTAGATGTAATTCTTTATGTGGATTTTTAAAGAAATGCTAGGCATATGCATATAGTGTCACGTGCTAGCAAAAAATGCTGTTTATTTAATTTTCCTTGCACTTGTATTCTTTGTAAAGTACAATTTTACCTCATTTACTAAGCTCTGGAGAAACTGCACTTTGCAAAGTGCACAGCCTATTTGCCTTTAGTAAATTAACCCCATGGACATTTTCTTTTTCTTATTCTTTTTTTATACACATGTAGACTTTTTCAGGATGAATGAAAAAAAATCTAACAGATTCCTCCATCCACACTACACATCCACACTACACAGAGTGGGTGGATGAATATTCCGTTGCGGCTATTGTATCCTGACAGTCGGCCCCATCAGCTGTCAAATTACCCAAACGGTGCCTGCATCTGATCAAATGCAGGCGCTGTTCAGCCAGCAGTTTTCTGCTCAGCTTCCTTGATTTTTCAATCAAAGGATGTTGGGAGGTAAAGCCACCTACTGAGTGAATTTCGGCCAGCTGAAGGCCCCTTTCACATGGGCGTGAAGAGGAATCCACTTGCTCAGCGGAGATATCTTCCTGCTGATCCCCGCTGAGCAGGTGGATGACAGTTCCCCGGTATGCAGAGCAGACACAGCCCACTCCTGTCTATGGGGCAATCGGATGTTTCCATCCGGTGCCATCCAATCCGATCTGCCAGACAGATGGGGAATAGGTCCCCCATTTGTCTGATTTTATCAGATTGGATGGTGACGGATGTCAGTGGACATGTGTCCGCTGACATCCTCTGTTCCATAGAAGAGACTGGATGGTGTGATCAGGTTTTCCTGAAAAACTGAAAGGTGGACCTGATCGGACAGCCCGCGTGAAAGTGGCCTAAGGATAATTTTCCACCACCTCCTCTTAATAAATAAAAACTTCTGGATTTGTTTTGTTTTTACCAGCAAGTAGTAGAGGGGACTCCACATTTCCAGATGAGGATATTTTTTTTGTCATTGCAAAAACATGTTATACATAAAAGAAATAAAATAAGGTGCACAGGTCTGTTGGGCAATAATTAAAGTCATTGTAAAGTCTTGTTTTTTCCCTACAAAAATAACAAACATGTCATACTTACCTGCCTTGTGCAATGTATTTGCATAGAGCATCCTGGATCCTCCTCTTCTCGGGTCCCTCCTCTGTGCTCTTGGCCCCTCCCTCCTGTTGAGTGCCCCCACAGCCAGCATCTTGCTATAGGGGCAACCGAGCCGAGTCACAGATTCCTGTGTCCATTCAGACATGGAGCCCCGACCTGGCCCTGCCCCCTCTCTCTCCTGATTAGCTAGCTGACTTTGATTGAGAGCAAATGGCATTGTTGTTGTGTCTCAGCCAATCAGGATAGATAATCTTGGATGGCTGAGACACTCGTGGACAGGGAGGGACCTCAGGTAAGTGTTAGGGGGGCTGCTACACATAGAAGGCTTTTTATCTTAATGTATAGAATGCATTAAGATAAAAAAAAAAACTTCTGACTTTACAATCACTTTAAATCAAGAAAAAAATTAACCAAAAAAAATAAGAAATATGTAAGAATAGAGATAAAAGTATGAAGATGAATAAAACGCATTTAAAGGAATTGTCACAATGCTACATGCCTGATAGGATATTCCTCATGATATCCGCTGCAGGGTGGCTATATTGGATAACATGTTGTAAATAAATACCAGGAATGGTATACATAGAATGGTCCTTAAGCAATGTGTACTTGGCAGAAATCCATATGAGATATGAAAGGTTTAATAAAAGGTTACAGCTCATGAACTCTATCATTCCCTGTTAAGTAAGCCTGCAAGTACCCTGATTCATCTTGTAAAGTGGAATGTTTATGAATAGAATAGTCAGAAGGCATTCTTATTACGGACTCCTCTAAAGCAGAGTAGGAGATGGCTAATAAAGATTATCCTAGTATTCCGAATGAGATCATATCTATCACTTGGCCAAACGGCACAGCCCACTTGTATTTATGCAATAACCCAATATAACCTGAAGCACCTGGTTTCAACTCTTCATTCCTGCTCAGATTACAGGCAACAGTGATACACCGACATGTCAACTGCCTTTCAGTCTATACAGTAACTATATTTCCAAGGCATTGTTGTCTTTACAAATGGTTTTTAGAAGGACATGTTGTACTGAGGATAGAAGAAGTCCTTCGTTATGTTCGTTAGTTTAAAATTATGTAATTTTATGTGACAAGACACATGAGGTTGATGAGCAGACATTCCACATATACGGCAGTATGTAGAACACCTGGGGTGCTTTCCAACTTCCTACTTGAACATCTAAAATTTCAGATTAGAGGACTGTTAACTCATTCTCTGCTGTGCTTTCTGCTGCTTTTAATACACGGTGGGGTTGATTTACTAAAACTGGAGAGTGCAAAATCTGGTACAGTTGTGCATGGTAGCCAATCAGCTTCTAACTTCAGCTTGTTCAATTAACCACTTGCCAACCGTGCTATAGCTGAATGATGGCTACAGAAACACTGGCCAGTTCTTACAGGCCATCATATGATGTCCTCCCATGATTGCTCCGGCCATGCCCACTGCTGTGCGTGGGCGGCGTGCTCTGTGATTGCAGTGTCCTTCTAACACAGCTGATCATAGATTGAGATAAAGAGCAGCTCTTTACCACGTGATGAGCTGTGTCCAATCACAGCTGATCATGATGTAAACAGAAGGTAGTTATCGGCACTCTTTTCCTGCTGACAACATGAGGAGAGGAGAAGAGAGCCTATAAGCAGCTTGTGCAAAAGTCACATGTACATTGATAATTAGGGCACTGATTATCAGTGTGCTGATTATCAGTGCAGTACCAACAGTACCTGACCAGTGCTGCCAATCACTGCCCATCAGTGCTGCCAATCAGTGCCCATCAGTGCCTCCTCATCAGTGTCTCCTATCAGTGCTGCTTGCCAGTGCCCATCAGCGCTGCTTATCATAGCCATCTTTCAGTGCCTATCAGTGCTGCCTATCATTACCACCTATTATTGCCCATCAGTGCAGCCTCATAAGTGCCTCCTCATCAGTGCCCACCAGTGCCACCTCATCAGTGTCCATCAGTGCAGCCTATCAGTGCCCATCAATGCCCATTAGTACAGCCTCACCAGTGCACATCAGTGAAGGAGAAAAAATACATATTTGAAAAATTTTATAACAAACTAATAAAAGTTTGGGTTATTTTGGTCTTTTTTTGGTTTATTTAGCAAAAAATAAAAAAACCCGGTGGTGATTAAATACCACCAAAAGAAAGTTTTATTTGTATGAAAAAATGAATAAAAAAATTTAACCACTTCAAGACTAAGCCTGTTTTATGGGTTTGGTGGTTACAAACAGGTTTTTTTGCTATAAAATTACTTAGAACCCCCCAAAATTATATATTTTTTTCCTAACACCCTAGAGAATAAAATGGCGGTCATTGCAAAACTTTATGTCACACCGTATTTGCGCAGCGCTCTTCCAAGCGTGCTTTTTTTTTAATAAATTCAGGTTTTTTTAGTTAAAAAATAAGAAAACAGTAATGTTAGGCCAATTTTTTTCCATATTGTGAAAGATAATGTTACACCGAGTAAAATGATACCCAACATGTCATGCTTCAAAATTGCGTCCGCTCGTGGAATGGCGACAAACTTTGCAACTTAAAAATCTCCATTGGCGACGTTTAAAAAATTCTACAAGTTCTCAGTTTTGCGTTACAGAGGAGGTCTAGTGCTAAAATTATTGCTCTCGCTCTAACGATCGTGACAATACCTCACATGTGTGGTTTGAACACCGTTTTCATATGTGGTCGGGACTTACGTATGCGTTCGCTTCTGCGCGCGAGCTAGCGGGTGAAGGAGCGCTTTAAATTTTTTTTTTTTTAATTATTTATTTTGCTTTTTACTTTTTATTTTTACACTGTTCTTTTTTTTTTTTTTAAATTGATCTTATTTATTCCTATTACAAGAAATGTAACACATTCCTTGCAATAGAAAAAAAGCATGACAGGTCCTCTTAAATATGAGATCTGGGGTCAAAAAGACCTCACATCTCATATTTACAATAAAATGCTAAAAAAAAAAAAAAAAAAAATCAGAGAAAAATGACAGCCCAAAAAAAAAACGGGCCCTTTAAGACCTTTGGGCGGATGTGACTTCTGACGTCATTTCTGCCCCGCCATGTTATGGAGCCGAGTGAGCGGCTTCAGCCGCTCACTCGGCTCACAGACACTGGGGGAGACGGATCGGATCATCTCCGCCGCTGCCGGCGGGTCCAGTAAGCGGCGGAGATGACCAGAAAGCGGCGGGAGGGGGGGCACCTCTCCCGCTGCTGATAAAAGTGATCTTGCGGCGAATCCGCCACTAAGACCACTTTTATCAGACACAGAATCGGCTGCTGAAAAAAACGGTACCTGAATGGTGCCTGTAGCTGCAGGCACCATTCAGATATTACCACTCAAACCCAAGGACGTCATATGACGTCCAGCAGTACGGAAGTGGTTAATTTGGTTACAGTGTTGCATGACCGCACAATTGTCATTCAAAATGGGTTGTAAACCCTTGGGGTTTTTCACTTTAAGGCATTCATGCCTTAAGGTGAAAAACCTCCTTTAGGTTAGCAGCCCCTGTCTTACTTACCCTGTCTTTCCAGCACCGGGGACGAGCACATCCACTCCAGCCAGTGTCTCGGGTCCTGATTGGATAGATTGATAGCAGCGCAGCCATTGGCTCCCACTGATATCAATCAAATCCGATGACGCGGGAGCCAGGGGGCGGGTCGACCGCACGTGTGCCCCAGGGAAGCGCTTCCCCGTGGGGACACTCAATGTGCGGAGGTGCCGGGAGCGCCGCGGAGGGACCCCAGAAGTGGAGGATCGGGCCACTCTGTGCAAAGCCCCCTGCACAGAGGAGGTAAGAATAAGACCTCTTTCACATTGGGACGCTTTTCAGGTGCTAGAGCGCTAAAAATAGTGCCTGAAAAACTCCCCCTTGCTTTCACACTGGGGCGGTGCACGTGCAGGACGTTAGAAAAAGTCCTGCAAGAAGCATCTTTGGGGCAGTGTGGGAGAGTGGTGCATACACCACTCCTCCACCGCCTCTGCCAATTGAAATGAATGAGCAGCGCTTCCAAAGCGGCTGTACACCGCGCTTTTAACCCCTTCTTAGGGGTTGAAAGCTCCCCGCTGCCGCCTGAATAGCGGCACCAAAGCGCCGCTATAACAGTGGTAAAGTGCCGCTAATACGAGCGGCGCTTTACCACTAACGCTCAGGTGGATGCAGTGTGAACGGGGTCTAACATGTTGGTTTTTTTGTTTTTTTTTAAAAAAAACAAAGCTTTACAATCACATTAAGCTTTTTACACTCTCCAGTTTTAGTAAATCAACCCGAATGCATTACTTTTATATCAAGTTTACAGGGGATTCATCTAAAACTCAGGTCTGGGAGGACTTTGGCAGGTTTGATGACCTATTTACTTGCTAAAAGCCACTGAGACCCCAACAGGGTTCTCCATACATTCTCATTCCTATAGCCTTCAATGCCACTATGACATCCCTTGCTCTGAGTTTTGCTAACCTATTGTGTCATACTGCGTGTATCTACTTTGATTCTACAAACCACAATAGAAATACTGTACAAAGAATATTTTTACATCTAACTACTATTTCCTGAATAAAAATATTTTACAGTAAACTTAGTCATACATAGAAAGCTATGATTGCATCAAAATAATTAGGCCCCATGTGTTCCTTAATTCCCCTAACATGAACATCCACTATTCAGTGTATGTCAAGGGATATCCACATTACTAACCTTTTAGGCAGCTGTGGAGATGTCTGACTTATCGCTATTCAATACTTATCATAATCAGAGAAGAATAGAACATCGTATTACATTGTCCGGACCCCTAGATCATATGAAACACAGGTGCTAGATTCCATGTACAATAACTCTCTGTAAAGCATGCATTACACGGATGCCCCACAATCACTTATATCACGTGACCAGAGGCGTTGCTAGGGGGTGGCTATTGGGGCTATAGGCCCGAGTCTGGGGCCCATAGCCCCGGGTCTCTTACAGGGTGGGTGCAGTTCTGCAATTAGCAGGTATGTCCCGGTCTGGAATGCAGACTGTGTGTATATATATATATACACACACACACACACACATACATACATACACATGTATATTTATTACTATTATTATTTATTTTATTTCATGTATGCCCGCTCAAACGTATGTCTTTCTTTACTTCGCTGCTATGGGCTCTAGCCCCAGATCTTTTGTAGACCTAGCAACGCCCCTGCACGTGACAATCTATCTCTCAGCTAGATAGCCAACCCTGAGCTAGAGGCAGATGATAGCATTGATTTATGCTTATCTAATGTAATGATGAATTGCAAAGCGAAGATTAATAGAGATGTATGGGAATAGGTCTTTTTTTGGAATCATACTTACCTAATTGGTTGCAGCATCGCTCCGATGCTGCATCTGTTACCCGCCGGCTCGAAGACTGAGAACCGAGTGATCAAACATAGCCGATGGCTCGGTTCTCAGAGATCCCTGAGCTGAGAGCTGGTGGCTGTCAGTTACCGGCTCTCTGTTCTGCCCCTTCTTCCCATGCTCACTGGAGCACTGGGCTGTGGAGGGGGCAGGAGCTGCTGGCTCAGTCGGGTAGCGGTACAGGCATGTGTGCAGATCCCAACCATATGGTCACAATCTTTCCTGAGCCTCGACCAACTCTGTGACGTCAGCCAACAGCGGTCTTCAGCCTGCTGTCTGCTGAAAATGGGTCACAGGAGTGCACTCCTATGATCCACAGCCAAACAAGTTTTAAGGTGGTATTAAACTAAGAAACAAAATTGTAATATATTGCATCTCACCAATCCTTAAATGTGGTGGCTGCATTGGTTTTATTTTATTTAGCCTTTTGCCCCCTTATTTTCAGCTGGTAATCTGGCCACTAGCACACTTCTTGTCTTAGGGTAGCTCCACCCTAGATGGAGGCACAATGGTGACACCCTCAGACAACAGCATTGTCAACCTGTGGAACCTGTAATGTTTCAAGTAGTTACAGCAACCTTTTTTTTTCTCTTTTTGGGATAAAGGTTTTACTTAAATTAATCAAACTGACCATAGTAAGCATTCCTGTCAAAGGCCATCACATCTATGAATTAAATGTTTTGATTTCGTTCAAAGTGATAGTAAAGGATTGTTTTTTTTTTTTTAATAACAAACATGTTATAGTTACCTGCTCTGTGCAAGGGATTTGCACAAGGTGGCCCCAATCCTCCTTTTCTGGGGTTCCGCAGGTGGTGCTCCTGGCTCCTCCTCTTTGGCAAGTGTCCTCATGGAGAGACGCTTTCCATGGGGGCACCTGTGTGGGTGAGCTCCTGAATCCTGCAGCTGCATCTATTGACACAGAAAGCAGGACTCGGCCCTGCCCCCGTTCCCGTGTCATTGGATTTGATTGTAGCAGTGGGAGCTAATGGCTCCCGCTGCTATCAATCTATCCAATGAGGACCTGAGACACCGGCTGGAGCTGCTGTGCTCGTCCTCAACGCTGGAACGAACGGGTTCAGGTAAGTAAAAGGGGGGCTCTGGGGGACTGTTGTAGTACAGAAAGTTTTTCACCTTAATGCATTAAGGTGAAAAACCCTGAGGCTTTACAACTCCTTTAATACCACTTTACTAATACCCCTAAAACACCGCAAGTAAAATCTGCCAATTCAATAATTATTTGCAGATCTGATTCATGAAAAATAACAAATATATATTTAAGAAAGCATAAGTGTGCACACCCTATCACCCAATGAGCATTCGCATTATCATTCTGTGTGGCGGCAGGAAGATGGGAAAGATCTCCCTCTTACCGGCTTTGCTATAAGAGAAGTGTTTACTGCCGGCAGGTCGATCAATGTGCCGGGGTCATATATATGTAGACACACACGCACCTATTAGAAAGTCATAACTATGCTCTGGCATAGACTCATGGGCTTAAAACTGCCGAGATGTAATTGTAGATTGTCATTATAGGGTAGCCATAAATGGCCCAATAATGAGGTATATTCTTGATTTGAGTAAGCACAGCTTACCATAGTCAAGTTTTCCCTGACCTCTCTAGGGGGCGATAATGAGTGCTTCTCATGGTTGGAGGGAAAGGTTACTGTAGCTCACTACAAGTGGGGCCAAACATTTCCCCCTTCTATGGAAAAAAGGGAAGGACCAAACTGCCATTGTGCATACAGTCATCACTGTACCAGTACAGTGACAGGGATTTGCAAAAAAGGTAGACTTTACAATTTCATTGCAGACAGGTGTCACAAGGGAGACACCACAATTTTGACTGTGTTTCTGTAATTATTAATCATTTAATTTCAATTTTATTTGCATTACTGCAAATTATGTTGTATAAAGCAGAAGGGTGTATAAAAGTGATCTGCCCCAGGTGTCAAATATTAGGGATGACTTAACTCTGATGTAAGGGGGCACTGTGCCATGCTGTGATGTCAGGGGCACTGTGCCATGCTGTGATGTCAGGGGGCACCGTGCCATGCTGTGATGTCAGCCGTGCCATGCTGTGATGTCAGGGGGCACTGTGCCATGCTGTGATATTAAGGGGCACTGTGCCATGCTATGATGTCAGGGGCAATGTGCCATGCTCTGATGTTAGGGGGCATTGTACCATGCTGTGATGTAAGGGGGCACTGTGTCATGCTGTGATGTCAGGGGGCACTGTGCCATGCTGTGATGTAAGGGTCACTGTGCCATTCACTGATGTAAGGGGGTACTGTTCCATGCTCTGATGTCAGGGCCACTGTGCCAGGATTCTGATGTCAGGGGCACTGTGCCAGGATTCTGATGTCAGGGGCACTGTGCTAGGATTCTGATGTAAGGGCACTGTGCCATAAGGGGGGCACTGTGCCATAAGGGGGGCACTGTGCCATTCTCTGATGTAAGGGGCACTGTGCCATAAGGGGGGCACTGTGCCATACCCTGATGTAAGGGGGCACTGTGCCAGGATTCTGAGGGGCATCCTCAAACGGAAGGTGGAGGAGTGCAAGGTCATGGAGGAGTGGAAGAGGACTACAGTGGCAACCTGTGAAGCTCTGATGAACTCCATGACCAAGAGGGTTAAGGCAGTGCTGGAAAATAATGGCGGCCACACAAAATATTGACACTTTGGGCCCAATTTGGACATTTTCACTTAGGGGTGTACTCACTTTTGTTGCCAGCGGTTTAGACATTAATGGCTGTGTGTTGAGTTATTTTGAGGGGACAGCAAATTTACATTGTTATACAAGCTGTACACTCACAACTTTACATTGTAGCAAAGTGCCATTTCTTCAGTGTTGTCACATGAAAAGATATAATAAAATATTTACAAAAATGTTAGGGGTGTACTCACTTTTGTGAGATACTGTATATATATACATGTATGTGTGTTTGAGCTTCTGTTTGGGGTGCACATTCTAATGCAATAGGCTGCGCACGCCTATGTTCCCCAGCCCACAGCTGAATGTAAATGAAAGGGCATAAATACTTGCCAAGATCATTACCCAAATATAGCAATAGTCACATTTGGGTAATGATAGGAATGTCTTGGCAGGCAGTTGAAAGGAGAAATGATGCCATCAGCTGTACAGCCAACAAGGTCTTACCAACCAATGACGCTGTGCTACTGGGGCTGAACATGCACTGAGGACAGGAATGTCTGCGGTATGCTGTGGTGCTGCCCCCCACCATGCCTCCGATAACTTAATGTACCTGTCTTTGACAGCTACCTGAATTTGTTGCAGGCACCACCGTTTGTCCTGCTGAGGCACTACAGAACTCTAAAGAGTGTTGTAGACGCACTTTATGAATTCTCTAACACGTGTCCTTGGGGTCTTACCAGCTCCTGGTTATGAATCAAAAAGAGGCCAAGATTCACCATCTGGATAGCAGGCCCAGATGAGTTAAATCCTCTGCTGTGGCCATTTACCTTCATTTACATAATGATGATTTATTTGCTGCCAGTGTAGCTCATTGTCTTGTTTCTAGAGGGCGCCACCTGAGACACGAGTCTCACCTACTCTTAATGGCCCTTAAGGTCACATGGAAGGAGTCACAAAGGATGATAAAAATACGGTGGGAAAAAATAGCCAGGCAATAATATTTACAATATGTTGTTAAGCAGAATCCAGGACAAGACGTGGGAAAACGCTGCCATGTGCAAATAATAACCCTCCAAAAGAAAAAGCAAAATGAGCTGTTTAGTTACATTCTCCAGACTTATGTTTCTGTTTCTTTCCTTTGCTATTTTTAAAGTCGTCATTTCTCTCTAGCCCAGGTGCATTGGCTTCATTTTGTTCCAGGTCATAGCACTTATTCTTCTCGCTGCCTTCACACTGTATGTGATATGTTCAAGATTAATGGAAAAAGCTGTTCACAGTTCTGCCTTCAGTGTCCGTGCATTGTTTGTAATAACGGTATTTTTTTACAGACAGTTGGTTTCACTCGGCTCCTGAGTTCTAAATTTAAAGGAAAGAAGACCTGGGTGAGAAAGCTATGATAGAAGCATTGCAAAATGGCTCTAACACCATAATCCTTAATCTATTAAAGTCTATTTTCAGGAGTCTTCTATGGGCTGTCGGTTGGAAACGGACAGGCGATCCGATCCACCGGACAGATGGGGAACGGATCCCTATTCGTCTGTTTTTAGCGGACACGTATCCTTTGACGTCTGTCACTCCATAGAGAGCAATGAATTGTCCGATCGGGTGCGCCTGAAAAACTGACAGGCGGATCCGATCGTTCCATCAGGGTGAAAGGAGCCTTATATAGAGAGGAGTCCTGATGAGATGATGCATCATCTTATGTGAATGCAAGGCGCAGTGGTGATGCCCCCCTGAGGAACAGGCTCATGACACTCTGCACTCACAATATGTCCTCAGTCTTCTGGATTGAATAATGTTAGGTGTCATTCAATACAGAAGACTAAGGACATTGGTGGCAGAAGATTATTACTGCAGGGGATATTGCTTGAAATAAGGTGAGTATTGTAGCAGTTATATTCTTAGTTTTTTATCTTCAGAGAGACCCTTGTGGAAAAAAAAAATTAACTTGGAATCGGCCTTTAATCAGAACTAAATCCTCATATCTATTACAAGAAGGCTGCCATCTTAGCCTCTGTTTGATCTGCAGTTTCCATAGTGCTGCATATGTGATCAGTTATGCCACCAAGCATTCAATGGCTTGACAATTTGCCAGAGAGCGTTCATAGCATGTCTTGGTTGCAACGGTTTTAGGAAACTGTTAAATTGATGGGTTTAGTTACACTTTAAAGTGGTTGTCAACTTGTGACAACCACTTTCACCTACAGGTAAGCCTATAATAAGGCTTACCTGTAGGTGCCCTGCACATCTCCCAAACCTGCACAGTTCAGGAGATATACAGTTTCCTAGATGTACCAACATCATTTCGGCACATGCACAGTGAAGAAACGGCCCCCGTGCCATTTCTTCACTGTGATTGTGCCGTAACTGGTGGCTCCCGCCGGAGTGACGTAACGCAACTTCCGGCCAATCACAGCTGGAGATTGCGGCCCCGGAAGGAAGAGGGGCAGAAGATGGACGCCGCCAGCACAGGGGACATCACTGGCTTCGTTTTCAGATAAGTGGCACACAATGGGCTACTATGTGATGCATAGTAGCCCATTATACTTCTACCATCCGGGTTTACTTCCTCTTTAAAGTTTTACTAAATTCAGCAATATAAAAACAATTCATCCACCCCCCCCCCCCCCGCAGTGCGCACAACTAAATTGTATTTGTATATATCAAAATACTGCTGCTATATACCTTTTTTTCATCTGTATATTGCATTCAGGTGATAAACTGCAAGGACCCAGCCCAGGGCTTCCCCAGTGTTCATGTAGGAGGAGATTTCACTCTCCTCTGATGAAACTTTCTTTGCATCAGTGACCCTTCACCCACAATCCGGCCAGAGCTGATTGGTGCTTTGCCAATGACATGCTCAGTTCACAAATAAACAATCACTGCCTCTAAAAATCCACTGCAGTCTGTATCCATGTGCTTTTACCGCAATATCGCAGTCCCGATAAAAGTCGCAGATCACCACCATTACTAATTAAAAAATTAGTAAAAACGCCATAAATGAATTCTCATGGTTTGCAAACGTGGCAACTTTTGTGTAAACCAATCAATATACGCCGATTGTGATTTTTTTTTTAACCACAAATATGTAGAAGAATATATATCGGCCAAAACTGATGAATACATTTTTTTATACATATTTTTTTTGGATATGTATTATAGCAAAAAGTAAAAAATATTGTTTTTTTTTTTCAAAATTGTCGCTCTATTTTTGTTTATAGTGGTGATCAGAAGTGACGCACGGGTGATCAAATACCACCAAAAGAAAGCTATATTTGTGGGTACAACATCACATGAACGCACAATTGTCAGTTAAAACGACGCAGTGCCGAATCACAAAAAGTGCTCTGGCCCTAAGGTGGGAAATCCTTCTGGGGCTGAAGTGGTTAAACATACAGTGCTACAAAAGTGGTTATGACTAGACATGTGCATGACGAAAAAATGTGTTTCTTTTCCTTTTGTTTAGATTTGTAATTTAGTTTCGTTATTGGGTTGATTTGTTCAATTCGTATTCAGGATTCATATTCAGCATTCATATTTGCAATTTTATGACTTCTTTCAAATTTTCTTCAAATTTACAGATTTTATAGATTTGAAACGTTTGAATCAATACATTTTTGAATCGTTCAAATTGAAAATGTTGTATTTTTTTTCGATTCAAAAGCGGCAAAGTGAACAAACAAAAAAAAAAATCTTCATCAAATGATTAAAATGACCTTTTAAATCACCTTTGGCTTAACAAAAAAGAGCATTATTTTCGAAATGGTACTATTTTAGAAATATGTTTACAGTTCGAATTCAAATGGAATTCGATGTAAAATTTGATTCAAATTTCAATTTGAACTTCAGAATTTCGGATGAATATCATTTCGTTATTCGGAGCATTTGGTAAGCTTTGTTTACACTGTAATTCGGATATTCGGATATATCCGAATCTCTGAATAACGAAAAATTTGTCAGAATATTAATTCAGAACAAAACAAACCACACATGTCTAGTTGAGGCAATAAAAGCTTTGGAGGTTCACTTATTTTTGTGTCTCCTGTCCCTGTGCAACAGTGAAACAAATGAATTACTGTACCTCCGAATAACAACTAAGACTAATAAAACATAGGAGATTAGGAAGGAAACTATTAACCAACCTTAACCTGTATCCTTGTGTGGCATATTTTATTTTTTGTTTGTTTGGAGAATTAAAAGGCATATCTGCAGGTATACTTTTATAATTCCCTGCATTGTAACAAATTGACATTAGATCAACATATCCATCATGCCCCACCACACAGGCCCATGTTAAATATTTCAAACTGTAAACAAGGATTGTTATGATTTCCTTGCTTGCTCCCACTATAAGTACATGCAGCTCAAACGGAACCATTGCATGCCGCAGCCTGAATGTAGCCACAAGCGTATAAACAAAAGGGCATCAATCTCAGTGTCTGAAGACAGAATTGGAACGCTTGCCAGGAATAAGACACATGGGATCACTACTGCCATGCTAGAGTTTAAGTGGATTGCATATCTGGAAAATAAGCTAATAAATCCTAAGGCGCTCATCAAATGTATGTGTAACAGTGCACTGTGGTGCGATTCATTAGAATGACACCCCAACACAAAAATCTACTAGGTGCCAATCAGTGGTGTATTTAGGTTATGTGCTGCCCTAGGCCTGACTAAACTCATGCACCCCCTAATTTAAATACGGCCCTCCCATTACTGACACGGCCACACCCCTTTCTGTTTAAGGCCCGCCCTATCCATAAACCACACCCCTTCCTCTTTAGGCCCCGCCTAGGGCACATGGGGGTACATCAGGGCACATGTGGGTACATCAGGGCATATGGGGGTACATCAGGGCACATCAGTTAAGTGTTACCAGTCTTTTCTTTTTCTTGCAGAGAAGCGCAGGGAGCGGCTGTGTAAGAAGTTCTCATTCGTGTGTCACGCTGCTCCCTGGCAGCCCCGCCCCCTCCTCTCTCCTCGTCCATCCCAGGTGATGTTACAAGCCAATTGGAATGGACGAGGAGAGAAGAGGGGAGGGGCCGCCAGGGAGCAGCGTGACACATGAATGAGAACTTCATACACAGCCGCTCCCTGCGCTTCTCTGCAGTTGAATCCCCAATCTACCCGTCAGGCATCAGCTGACTGGCGGTGATTGACGGGTAGATCGCGGGGACCCCTGTGAGAACGAGACCGGCCCACTGAGCCATCGGCCCACCGGGAAACTCCCGGTAGTCCCGATGGCCAGTACAGGCCTTGCAGGAGGGGGGTTTAAGTGCCCAGTAAGCAAGAGGTTAAGATTGCCGCGTTATCAGTGGCAATCAGTGCAGCCTTATCAGTTTCAAAATATCACCGGGGTGCAGCGCCAACCCCCCCTTTTTTTTAAAGAAATTTCCTAGCAAACCCCCCAATTAAAAGATGGCATGAAGAAAACCTAGAAAAATCTACTAAAACTATTATCACTTTAAATTCAGTTGGAAGTAGGGCAGCGTACAGAGGTCAGTAGTATGTAGAACAATGTACAGAGGTCAGTAGTATGTAGAGCAATGTACAGAGGTCAGTAGTATGTAGAGCAATGTACAGAGGTCAGTAGTGTGTAGGGCAGTGTACAGAGGTCAGTAGTATGTAGAGCAATGTACAGAGGTCAGTAGTATGTAGGGCAGCGTACAGAGGTCAGTAGTATGTAGGGCAGTGTACAGAGGTCAGTAGTATGTAGGGCAGTGTACAGAGGTCAGTAGTATGTAGAGCAGTGTACAGAGATCAGTAGTATGTAGAGCAATGTACAGAGGTCAGTAGTATGTAGGGCAGTGTACAGAGGTCAGTAGTATGTAGAGCAATGTACAGAGGTCAGTAGTATGTAGAGCAATGTACAGAGGTCAGTAGTATGTAGAGCAATGTACAGAGACATGTGACGGGATGTATGATGACTGGAGACATGTAACGAGATGTGTGATGACTGGAGACATGTGACGGGATGTATGATGACTGGAGACATGTAACGAGATGTATGATGACTGGAGA
>BLSH010214068.1:28541-39291 GCA_018402905.1 Glandirana rugosa | reverse complement strand
TCAACCCCCCACCTCTCCGTCTAAACCCATAGCAGTCGCATCTTTACTATAACTTTCGGCGCCCTCCGATAGTCGGCTGGGTGCCTTCTCCACATATAACTTTTATTCTCTCCAGGTTCTTGTCTTGGAACCCCCTGGGGTTGTCTCTTCCCTTCTCCTCTACTCCTCCATCTTAACATGCAATGTGACTTCCACGCTACCCTATCCATCCTGTTCTCGGTGACTTCTCGTGTCAGTGCCTCTGGCTCCCTCATTTCAAAAAACTCCTCCTCCCCCACCAGCTGTCATAGTTTCCGTCGGCTTTCCAGGTCCTCATCCTCATGTTTCATCACAGGTAACCAAAAACGCCAATCATCCAGTAAACCTTTGATACTGTCGACCACCCCCTCCTCCTCAAAAAACTTTACTCCCTCGGTCTCCGTGACTGTGCTCTTCAGTGGCTCTTGTCCTACCTATCCCATCGCACCTTCAGTGTAACGTACAATTCTACCTCCTCATCTCCTCTTCCCTTCTCTGTTGGGGTCCCCCAAGGTTCTGTTCTTGGACCTCTCTTATTTTCAATATACACCTCTTCCGTGGGTCGGCTGATAGCCTCCCGCGGCTTTCAATATCATTTCTACGCTGACGATACCCAAATCTGCCTCTCCACCCCCCAACTCACCCCATCAGTCTCCTCACGTATCACTAGCTTATTAACAGACATATCTGCATAGCCTCCCGCGGCTTTCAATATCATTTCTACGCTGACGATACCCAAATCTGCCTCTCCACCCCCCAACTCACCCCATCAGTCTCCTCACGTATCACTAGCTTATTAACATACATATCTGCCTGGATGTCACACCACTTTCTCAAACTCAACTCATCCAAAACTGAACTCATAATATTTCCTCCCCCTCGTGCCATTCCCCCCGACTTCTCTGTCAAGAGAAATGGCATAACCATCCACCCATCCCCACATGTCAGGTTGGTTGGCTGGTGTTATCCTGGACTCTGAACTCTCCTTTTGGCCCCACATCCAATCACTTTCTAAGGCTTGCCGCCTCAATCTCTGCAACATCTCTAAAATACGCCCCTTCCTGACCAATGAAACCACAAAGCTCCTGATTCACTCCCTGGTCATCTCTCGCCTCGACTACTGCAACTCCCTCCTCGCTGGCCTACCTTTAAATAGACTATCCCCCCTCCAGCCCATCATGAATGCCGCTGCCAGACTCATCCACCTTAAAAACCGTTCAACGTCTGCCACCCCTCCCTCTCTGCCAATCCCTCCATTGGCTGCCACTCGCCCAACGAATTAAATTCAAAATACTAACAATCAGCAACAAAGCCATCCACAAACCTGCTCCCAGCTACATCACCAACCTAATCTCAAAATACCAACCTAACCATCCTCTTCGCTCCTCCCAAGACCTCCTGCTCTCCAGCTCCCTCATCACCTCCTCTCATACTCACCTCCAAGACTTCTCCCGAGCCTCTCCCATCCTCTGGAACTCCCTACCCCAATCGGTCAGAATGTCCCCAAATTTATCAACCTTCAAGCAATCCCTGAAAACTTTTCTCTTCAGGGAAGCCTATCCTGCCACCACCTAACTACACTCCTTATTTTCTCAGTCAGCTCATCCCCCGCAGTTTACTGCCCTTTCATATAATTTAACCCTCCCTCTTACGAGCAGGGCCCTCTGATTCCTCCTGTATTGAATGGTATTGTAATTGTACTGTCTGCCGTAATATTGTAAAGCGATGCGCAAACTGTCGGCGCTATATAAATCCTGTATAATAATAATTGTAGTAAAGTGTAATTTCTTCAGTGTTGTCACATGAAAATATATATTAAAATATTTACAAAAATGTGAGGGGTGTACTCACTTTTGTGAGTTACTGTATATATATATATATATATATATATATATATATATATATATACATACATATATATAAGAATGCAGTGTAAAAAACCCTGATCAGCAGTCATGTCTCAATGGGACATATGCTGGGGGAGGATTGGGCTGGAGGAAATTTGCTCCCTTGGTCGCTAAAAATAATATATGGTGGGCTGATGGCTCTGAGTACAATTATTCTCCCATTCCTCCTCCATTCAGGCCTCAATCAAAATGGGACCGGCCATCAGTGTTAGGTATTATATAGCTACCCGCTCCCTGTTGAGACAAGAGATCCCAGAACCTGCCAGAGAGAAGTCTACCAGCATAACCTTTGTGGCTCTGACATGTCATGTGTGACTGAGCGAAGAGTGCTGCAAAGGAAGTCAATGCTGGAATTTTTTTATTTTTATATAAAACACATACAAGTACTCTTTCATTTTCATACTTGGGATTGAACTAGGTGGCTACATTTAAAGTCCAAATTTCCACTTTCTGTACTTTTGTTCACCTTACATGGATGTGGTGCCACAAAGCACAGGCTATGTGTCTTAATTCTACTGTTCAGCAGAAACAAGGCACATGGCAGTCCAATGGATCAGACAAGGTGCTGTCCACCATTTCAGGTGGCTCAGTAACAAAAGACATTGCCAGACACAGCAGAGGTCGCTGGTTTAGAGTCCTGCCATGCAAAGAGTCCAAAAAGGTCCAATATAGTCCCAAGGCAGGTAGATTTTCTAGGTAAGTATAAAAACATCCATCCCTGATGTTTTGCTTGGCTTAATCCACCACCGAAGAGCATGCACACCATGTAGAATAAAAGAAATGGGTACTCTTACCAAAAAGAATTGTTGATTTATATAAAGATGGACTAGGCTATAAGAAGATTGCCAAGATCCTGAAATTGAGCTGCAGCATGGTGGCCAAGAACATACAGCAGAGTTAACAGGACAGGTTTCACTCAGAATAGGCCTCGCCATGGTCGACCAAAGAAGTTGAGTGCACATGCTCAGCGTCATATCCAGAAGTTGTCTTTGGGAAATAGAAGTATGAGTGCTGCCAGCATTGGTGCAGAGGTTGATGGGGTGGGGGGGTCAGCCTGTCAGTGCTCAGACCATACACCGCACACTGCATCAAATTGGTCTGCATGGCTGTCTTCCCAGAGGGAAGCCTCTTCTAAAGATGATGCACATTAAAATAACAGCAGTCTGCTGAAGACAAGTAGACTAAGGACATGAATTAGTGGAACCGTGTCCTGTGGTCTTATGAGACCAAGATAAACTTATTTGGTTCAGATGGTGTCAAGCGTGTGTGGCGGCAACCAGGTGAGGAGTACAAAGACAAGTGTGTTTTGCCTACAGTCAAGCATGGTGGTGGGAGTGTCATGGTCTGGGGCTGCATCAGTGCTGCCAACACTGGGGAGCTACAGTTCATTGAGGGAGCCATGATTTCCAACATGTACTGAGACATACTGAAGCAGAGCATGATCCCCTCTCTGCGGAGACTGGATCGCAGGGCAGTAATCTAACATGATAACGACCCCAAACATACCTTCAAGATGGGGCAGCAACTTTACACTGTTATACAAGCTGTACACTCACTACTTTACATTGTAGCAAACTGTCATTTCTTCAGTGTTGTCACATGAAAAGGTATAATAAAATATTTACAAAAATGTGAGGGGTGTACTCACTTTTGTGAGATATTGTATTTAAAACACCAAAAGGGAACAAATAATAGAAGTTTGATGCGTACGGTACTCTCTTGTGTGTTACACTGTAATTATTTATTTGCATTCCAGTACATTGGACAGTCACATGTAGCAAAAAAAAAAAAAAGCACTTCTTCTCTTACAGGCAAAGATAAAGGTGGCATTTTGTAAAAATAATCATGTCTATGATCATGTTTGTGCTCTGAAAGATGGATGATGGATGCATGATTTCACAAGTGAACTATTCTAGAAATGGAGACCTGAAATCCAGATGTCATTAGTAATCTATAAATAAAAAGCGTGGGGCTCATAAAGATGATGCCTGTAGACATGCTACTCCACTTTGCACACTTGTATGTGTGACTCATCATACTGACCTCTTTTCTGAGCTTGCTCTGTTTTAGAACATCTCTTAAAGCTCAATTGAACTTTTATTTTACATTTGCTAAATATATTCCAAGAGCACCATGGCAAAAAGTGTTCAACGTCTTACAGTTTTCTTTCCGCTAGTCTGAGTAGAAAAATGTGTCCCCTGTCAGCAGCAGGCCTTGCTCTCTGCGTGGAAGCAGTGGTCTCATTACATAGATGTCAGGACCTGAATCACCCGTTGGTGGCACAGTGATTCCCTGGGCAGAGGGTTGTAGTTCGAGTGTCCACCAGCAGACATCTCCCAGCAGCAAACAGATCCCAGTAATCAGTGTCCACCTGGTGCTGGTTTCTGGGAGGGTATTTAGTTCTTTCTCTACTAGTGCATCTCGCTTTAGTGTTTTGCTTTGCTGCCAGATACTTCTTGCCATTTATCCTGCTCCTGATCTTGCTCTTGCCCTGCATTCTGCTGCTTTATATCTGCTCCCCTTGTTCCTGATACCAGTCCTAGTTCCCCCTCTCCTTTCATCCCCAGTAATACCCTGTTTATCCGTGTTCTCCATGTTTTTACATATTGTATATAGTCAGTATGTTTGTTCGGCTTCCCATTAGTTAGCTTACGAATTAAGGGGGGGAGGAAGCAAATAGGTGGAAGTTCCACTTTTGGGTGGAACTCCGCTTTAAATTGATTGTAAAATAATTGTTTTTTTTTTTGTTAAATTAAAATAACAAACATGCTACAGTATACTTACCTACTCTGTGCAATGGCAGCTTCCTTGGTTGTAAAGGATAGGCAAGTTTAGGTTCGCTTTAGGAGGTGCATTCCAATCAAGCTTGAACATCTGTCATTTAACTGCTTACTGCCCGCTGTATAGTGAAATGATGGACGGGAGCACTCTCGTTCTAGGAGGATGTCATATGATGTCCTCCTATTCTTGCCACACATGTGCGCCTCCAACACAGCACATCACCAATTACGGTAAAGAAGGTAAAGAGGAAGAGAAATTGGGACTCTATAGGTGCTGGTTTAACCCCTTCCCTGAAAGACTACACAATAGTAGATTAAAACAAACACTTTATTTTGTTACATAGACTTATGCATGGTGTGGGCTCAACTAATGAAACAATGGCCCACCCATGTATACAAACAGGAAATATCATTAAAACAGTGACACTGTATACAGTCCATGATGCAGATGTAAATAGAATACCAAATACTCCTGGCTATATAGCAAAAAGCAGATGAAATAAATTGCCAGGGTGATATATAGATCCCAACAGTAGCACAGTGATCCAAGATGTACCGACGCGTTTCGCCCGACTATTTGGTCTTCTTTAGGGACTTGTATCGCAATACAGTCACTGTTACTCAAAGTACTATGATGTCAGAATAGTACACCAATGGCAAGACGGATGGTATCCTAGAGGAGGTTATGGGAGGTTAGTTTGCGTAAATCAGTCATAGATGTTGCCATTAGCAATCATTTAAAAGGTGCCACAGATATTTAGGTATCGTCCACCTAGGTCAATGGGCATATATAGAGAACTGAAGCTTACGGTCCCGACTTATATGAACAGGATCCATAGCATCCCTCACATACCAAACAAGGGATCTTCCCATATAAATGGTCCCTGTGGCAACATCCAGAGTAAGGAGGAATCCTTTCTAGGCATCCAATCTCCCACGCCCGCCTCGGCGTCTGCGGTTACTCTGTCATACTCAATATTTGTTTCA
Source organism: Glandirana rugosa (assembly GCA_018402905.1). Taxonomy (NCBI): domain Eukaryota; kingdom Metazoa; phylum Chordata; class Amphibia; order Anura; family Ranidae; genus Glandirana; species Glandirana rugosa. The sequence goes on along the minus strand of BLSH010214068.1, from coordinate 33,599 downwards.
ATTACAGTAAAGAACCTATGATGTAGGCTCTTTACCATGTGATCAGCTATGTCCAATCACAACTGATCACAGCAAAAACAGGAAATGCCGGTTATATGCATTCCTCTCCTCAGTGTCCTGATTATCAGTGCAGCCCCAACAATGCCCACCAGTGCTGCCAATCAGTGCCCACCAGTGCTGCCAATCAGTGCCCACCAGTGATGGCTTTCAGTGCCCATCAGTGATGCCTGTCAGTGTCAGTCAGTGCCTCCTCATCAATGCCGTCTATCAGTGCCATCTATCAGTGCCCATCAGTGTTGCTCATCAGTGCTGCCTATCTGTGCCTATCAGTGCCCTTCAGTGCAGCTTCATCAGTGTGGCCTATCAGTGCCCGTCAGTGCAGCCTCGATAGCGCACATAAGTGAAGGAAAAAAAATACTTATTTATAAAATTTTATTACAGAAACAAAGAAAAAATTTTTTTTTTCAAAATGTTCAGCTTTTTTTCATTTATAGCGCAAAAAATAAAAAAACCTGTGGTGATTAAATACCATCAAAATCTATCTGTCTCAAAAAAAAAGATAAAAATTTTGTTTGGGTACAGTATTGCATGACCGCACAATTGTCATTCAAATTGCGACAGCACTGAAAGCTAAAAATTGGCCTGGGCAGGAAAAGTGCCCAGTAGGCAAGTGGTTAAATATGTAAATAGGTTAAAAGGGATACTATCCACCGAAATAGTGTCTTATTAATATCTAGTCTATGTATCATGCCGCCTTATCTCCTATAACTTCTTCCCAAATCTTTCATCGCGCAGGCTACAAAGTCTCAGCTTCACTACTCCATCTGTCTAAAAACAATGGGTCGGCCTATATTTTAATTTGCACACCATGAAGCACCATTTTAACTTCGCACATCCCTAATTGGTTGAGAGCAGATGTTCACATTTCTGATTCATTGTGTTACAGTCTCATAAAAGCAGAAAGATAGCAAAGTAGGATTGGCAAGAGAATGTGGTCCTAAACACAGATCTTCTGAAACAACTTTTTGGTCTGGCAATGGGGAAATGATGTAAAACTCAAATTATGGTTAATGAAGAGACATTTATGGCTTAATGCAATTGTAGTGTTTCTAGGGTGGCTTTAATATTTCATTTACCGGTAATTATTTTACATGCCTGGACCTTTTATCTTTAATGAACCCCAGATTAAAGTGAATGTACAGTGGGGCCATACTGATTTCGTTCTTCATTTATTTTGGTCTTTTAAAAAAAGAAAAAAACATTTTATTGTCATTTTGAATGACTGTATTGCCTGTATCTAATGCAGAAATTTAAAAAAAAAATCTCAGTCCAAATATAAGAATTAACCAGTGTAAGAAGGACAAGTTGTGATAACTATCAACATTCTTACTATTCGCACTTCATAAGATACAATTTCAAATTGTCCTTTACACGCATGAACATCTATGAGAGTGTAAGAGTTAAAAAGTTTAAAATATAAGTAAGATGAGCTCATCCAGAGAAAATATGCGGAGTATTTCTTATATCAGAGAATGACAGCATTCACAAATCGACACTGACAGGTTTTAACCTGCAAGTTACAGCACATGTCTTCTGAGAATCCTGAAATATTAACCTCTGAGGAATGAAGAAAAAAGTCAAGTTGGCTTGAGTTCCATATTGGCCTGGGCATGAAATGGTACATGAAGAAAGTGCATGATGGGTAAAAGCAGGATTGCTTTACTCTTACACTGTAACAATGATTTTATATATTGAAACTCTGTGATGTCATCAACAAGACCATGATGTCATCTCATGCATGTATTTTGTGAACAGCTGCCCAAATACTGCAGCTAGCTTACACATTGGACAGACTGCTTATAAAACTAGAATACCTATAGTTCTTGTATTACCTAATTTACAATGGTGGTCTTGTATTAGTAAAATTTTAGTAACAACATTAGTTGTTAAATTTTAAAGGCCTACTATTTAAAAAAAAAAAATATTGTATTCTGGTAACTGTATTTGTTCAATATTTGCAATGATAGTAATTACAATATGAATTTCCTTTTATTTTTCTCAAGATTTTAATTATAATTTTCTCTACCTTTAGATGCAGACCTGAAAGTTACATAGGTGGTCATTTTTTATTCTAAAGGTTTAGCTCCAGCTTTTTTTTTTTTACTTCTTTTTAGATGTCCCCTGCTGAGTAAAAAACATAAAATTAGTTGCAATACTAACCCTCGTTTGTCCACCTCCATCTTACAGTGTCAGGGCCCTCCTAGGTTGTAAAGGGGCTGAGTAGTGTAGTAGACTACATAGGACATTTTTGTGAGCAGTATAGTAGACTACATAGGACATTTTTGTGAGCAGTATAGTAGACTACATAGGACATTTTTGTGAGCAGTATAGTAGACTACATAGGACATTTTTGTGACTAGCTATAGGACACCTACAAATATGATATTTATAGATTTTTTAAAAAAAATTAGGAAGGAAGGTAGGAAGCGTGCACCAAGGGTGGCAGGGGTGGTAGGACTGGTGTTGGAGCTGGAGTTCACAACAAAAAAAGTAAGGTGAGAACTATAAAACTTGATAAGATGAAGGATTTAAACTCAAAGAGTGAAGAAACAGAAGGCAAATGAGGGAAAAGTATATATTTTTGGGCTTTATGGTAGAGTGTGGGATAGGTGTAGGGAAGTAAAAGAAAATGTTCCTACTCCCTTAAATGTGACTAAATGTGTCTAAATTCCAAATGTACATCGTCTTGGATGTTCAGATGTACTACAGTACCCAGAAACAGGCCCATATCTGTAATGAAAGAAGCTGAGAACTTATTCTTTCATTTATATTTCCATGTAATGAGCAATGTGTATCATAATGGGGAAATTACTAGGACAAACTCCTGTAGCTCCAATATAGTTTAAATGCCACCTTACCCCCAGGCTCCTCTAATCATATTTCGCATGAAATAAAAATACATTAGGTTTGTACTTACTAAACAGCTTACCAGAGCCAAACAGCCTGGCTCAGCTGTACTCTGAACTCCAGGGCCTCAATTCTTGCCTTTGAGCATGCTCCAGGAATAATCTGCTTTAAGAAAACAGTGATCGTCGAGGCTGCAAGCAAACAATATCAGCTTGAATCTGGATCTGGCATAATGTGCTCTATGGTTTGGAGGGTGGGAGACAAGAGAAGGTTCCTTTAAACGATAATGTTTAAAGCAAAACTGTTGCCGACCAAACAAATCTTTTAAAATTACTTACCTGCACAATTATACCTCTCTGTCAACCCTTGCTGGTGATCTTTGCTTCATTGAAGCACCATCACCCTTTTCAGAATCATCAGCATTCAATGTTTTCAGAAGTTTCAGATGCCCGTGTCCCCCATCACACACTGTTCATTTCATTAGGCACCATTTGTGATATTGCTGTCCTAATACAGAATATCTTTCTTAAAGTGGATGTAAACTCTCACATATACCCAGTGAAGTGAACAGCCTCAGATGATACATAGAGATGAAACAAACCTCCCTATTTAAGTTTTACATCCATATCTGCTGTCTTCATCTTTAGGTACTATTTAGAAAGTGCCCTTCGTGTTAGGATTTTTTCTCTCCCTGCTTAGCTTTGCAGTGAAGTCTCGGCACACAGCCAAGACAGCTGATTGGAGGAAAGGCACACACCCCCTCTACACATAGGTAGAGACTCTCAGCTCTCTCCGTTGTATTGTCTAGAGCTGTGCTAATCTATTTATAGCAACCTCCTCAACACAAAACTCTGGCTGCTCTTATAATGTGACAGAAACTTGTCAGGCTGATAACAGAAGAAAGCAGCAAGAGACAGCTACGAGACACAGTGCTTTGGAGAGAGATAAGAAAACTCCGTAGATTTGTGTGCCTAGCTCAAATTTCATTAATCAGGTTTACAGTTCTTGAGGTCTCTCCTGATATGTTTTATCCAACCTTTTACCATTGTTGTTGCCCATCTCTGGACTTGTTCTATCTTATCAATATCTTTTTGTAAGTGAGGTCTCCAGAACTGGACACAGCATTCTAAATGAGATCTAACTAAAATCAGCTGGGCCCAAGGTAACAGTAAGTAAGAAATTCTACATTATGAAGAAACTGCAGATCCAAATATAACCCTAGCAAACATAGAAAAACATAAAAAACCCAGCGAGGGTCCATATTCACTAGGAGCAGAAAAAATGCCAGAACCTCTGGCATAAAAAGTGGCACAAAAACTGCTCATGGTGGCTTGTATTACACAAGAGTTCAGGAGATTTATGGGCATTTGCTTTTATCAGCATTTTTCTTTCCCAAAACATTCCCCTCTGCTCATTTTTCATGATAATCAATATACACTTGAAAACGCTGAACACTCCTAAATGCCTTTATGAACATTTAGCATTTTTTTTCTGCCTGAAAACTCCTCTCAAAAACAGACGTTTTTGTTTTCTGCCCCTAAACTCTCCTTTTGAAATATGCCTCTAAATGCCCTAATATGCATGGGCACATAGGATAACATTGAGCTTCTTCTACAGGCAGGAGAAAAAAAACGTAATGTTAGCATGGACCTTAAAATTCAGTTCTTGGAACTGAACCTTAACCACTTGCTGACCGCCAATCGCAGGTTGACGGCGAGAAAGTGGTTCGATATCGCAAATCGCCGTCATACGATGGCGGTTGCGAGATCGCGCACTGTAAGCGCGCCCGCACGCTTACTGTGTTCGGGGAGGGCCAGGGAGCGGGTGCGGCGGACTCGATCACCGCTGGCTACCCGCGATGCCCCCCCCCCCCGAGTGAAAGAACGGAGGGCCGTGTAAGTAAACACGGACCTCCGTTCTGTGAGAGGGGGAAGGGCTGTGATCACAGCCTTCCTCTACATGGAAGCTGTGATCACTTCCTTTCCCCTGCTAGGGCAGTCCCCCCACAGTTAGAACACGCCCAGGGAACACAGTTAACCCTTAGAGCGCCCCCTGCAGGTTAACCCCTTCACTGCCAACACAACCGTCACTTCCCCAATTGGACGTCCCCCGCGAGATTCCCAATTGACACAAGGGACCCGCACAAGATTG
>BLSH010214066.1:2140258-2153088 GCA_018402905.1 Glandirana rugosa | reverse complement strand
ATCACTTGCATTGCTTATGTTCAAATAGGCTTTAATACTTGATAGGCTTTATTGTTGACGGCGTAGATTTACTTACCTTGCATTGTCTAATTATTATTATTTATTATTATTATTTTTGCAAAATAATAATAAATAAACAAATCTACGCCGTAAGTAATAAAGTCTATCAAACATTGAAGCCTATTTACGCATAAACTATGCAAGTGATTGTCACTTTAAACTTTCCTCTAGAGTTATGGATATTAAATTATCAATAATTATTAATAATAATCAATCAATAATAAAAGTTAAAAGCCCAAAAGTTTAAAAGCCTAAAAGCAAGAAAACTTAAAAACCCGAACGATTTTTGAAATGTCCGGGTCCGGGTCCGTGCCACGGACACCCGAAAGTTCGGTACGGACCCGAACGTTACAGTCCGGGTTCGCTCAACACTAGTTATGAGTGAAATTTGTTATTTCGAATAAATTCGTAAATTCATAAATCCGAAAATAGGAATGAAAATCCAAAAATTCAAAAGAACGAAAATCCGAAAATTTGAAAACCCGAAAATTGAAAATAATAACTAACTAATAATAATTATTAATAACTATTAAATTATAGGTATTGAGATCTCCTTTCAAATTTCACTGTTAGTGAACGTATCAAATACGCATTTATCCGAAGTTACAAACTATCTGAAATAATGAATGCCGCATCTAAACAAATAAATAATAATAAAACGTTTTTATTATTATTATTTATTATTATTAATCTGTTACGTTCCATTCATTTAGATGCGGCAGTTGTTATTTCGGATAGTTCATAATTTCGGATAAACTTGTATTCGTTACGTTCACTAACAGCTAAATTTGAAAGGAAAGTCCAATACCTATAATTTAATAGTTAGTAATAGTTATTATTAGTTAGTTACTGTATTATTTTGAGTTTTTGAATTTTCGTTCTTATTTTCGTATTTTCGTTCTTTCGAATCTTCAGATTTTCATTCTTCTTTTCGAATTTTCGGATTTTCGAATTTTCGAATTAACGAACTTGCGAAAAATTTGTTAAACGGGTCTCCTTATTTGAAATATTTCTGAATTAACAAATTTGTCGAATTTCGTCAAAAGACAAATTCAGAACTAAACAAAACAAATTGCACATGTCTACTATATACCACCTGTGTGTTTTTATGGGCGCTACAATGCAGGAACACTAAGAGTGCATGAAAAAAGTTATATAAAAGAAACAAAAAAATGTCAATGTCAAGAAAATGAACCCAACTAAAGCCCAGCTTTGGAAAACCTTAACATATTTGCTCATTTAGGTTTAGGGGGCATGGAAAATAAGATTTACTACCTCGATCCTTCACGCTGCTAGACCAGTCCCTGCAAAGTCTCCTTTTCAGGCTGCAGCGGTCCAAGCTCCTGATGTCATCAAGATGATGATGTTGAGGGAATTCCACCGCTGGAGCATGGGGGAGCGCGGTCTGCTGGGAGCGAAGGATTGGGTAAGTAAAATGCTTTTACTCTCCCCTAGACCTAAATGAGCAATTAACCCTTGCAGTATGAGTGCAACCCCATTACAAGGAGAAATCAAATTGACCTGAGTTGGGCTTTAATGCATGAAGGTCTTGTAAGAAGTAAGGCCTTTATAAATGCTGCAACAGAAGAAGGTATAGAGAGAAAAGTGCCAAGCAGCCACTGGTGTATCACAGTTTCATGTAAATGGTAAAATCACAACATAAAATACACTCACAATAGAAAAGGAGATCACAGGTGGTCTGTTCCTGATGAAGTCTCTCAGAAAAGAAAAGTCCAAAGAATGACCGAGCCGTTGGTCATGGCAGACACTGCGGCCGCTATGCCAGGCGCTAGAAGATCTTGCCAATGGACGTCTCGGAGAGGGAGCTGTCAGACACGGGTATCCACCTATCAACCCACAATGCTGGATGGCCAAGCAGGATGCATTTTTGGAGGCAAGCCAATGCCTCCTTCCTGGGCCTCTTCCCCTTTATAAATGCATATAGACAAGAAAGTATGAATTAAAGCAGGGGTAGGCAACCTGCGGCCCTCCAGCTGCTGCAAAACTACAAGTCCCATCATGCCTCTGGAAGTAATTGTACCCGTCAGCCTTGCAATGCCTCATGGGAAATGTAGTTCTACAACAGCTGGAGGGCCGCAGGTTGCCTACCCCTGAATTAAAGGCTCCTTACAGTCAACCGCCCAAATACTCCTGTAAAAAGATTACATAAAAATATTATTTAGCTTTGTAAATAACTCAGATAAAAAAAATTCTTACCACAATTCTTACCCATACACATAACAAATTGTTACTCAGCAACCCACCCACATATAATTATATATTTTAATGTAGATATAAGCACTATGCATCAAAACAGAAATGTGAGTCTCAAAAATGGAAACATTCAATCCCTATTTATTCAATAGTGGAAATGCCATAAAGTGCAATTATCCACCCTTGTTTAGTTTCCTAAGACCCCTTTCACACTTAGGCCCCTTTCACATGGGCGTTCCTATTAGGTACTCCTGTCCATTTTTCTGGCGGACCTGAACGGACGCTCCATGCAGCCCTATGGAGAAATGTCCGCTGACATCCGTCGCTCTCCGATCCGATCCTGTCTGTGAAATCCAGACGGATAGAAACCCTATGTTCCATCTGTCTGTAGAATCAGATCGGAGCGGATTGGATAACAACGGATAGGCAGTCCGTTTTCATCTGACCTCCATGGAGGAGAGGAGAGCGGCGCTCAGTAAGTGGAGACAGAACTGTCATCCGCCTGCTCAGCGGGGATCAGCTGAGCAAAAACTGACCCTTTACACGGAAAGCCTGTGTGAAAGTGCCTGATGTGCTTGAAAACTGCCCACAAAAAGGCAAGCGCTTTTGAGGCACTTTTGAGATGTTAGCGGTGCGCTTTTGTTGAAGGTCACGTGACTCAAAAGAACCATTTTGAGGCACTTTTAAAGTGCTTTTTGTTTGATTTTCAGCCGCTTCCCTTTCCTTTCAATGGAGAAGGATGCCTTTTTTAGTGCTTCAAACATGCTCCAAAGATGCTGCTTGCAGGAATTTTTATTTTAGCGTGAAAGCGTCTGAAAAGCGCCTCAGTGTGAAATAGTTTTTCAGGTTTCTGTGCAGTGTTGCACCAGATTTTGCACTCTCCAGTTTTAGTAAATCTCCACCTTATGTGTGCAGGCAGCATTCACAATTGTCAGCAAGAATCTACAGATTCTTGCTGGAGGACGCCCAAGGCCCCCAGAAATCTGTGTGTTTGTGTATTTATGTAACGACTTTTACTGGACTATGAAATGGTTTGCCAAGGGAATGAACAAATGAACATAAACAGAATTTCTTCTTCAGTTTAAAGAAAATAAATGATATTACATGGCCACCACTGGAGGAAGCAGGCACACTTCGTGTGCATCTAGCTGTGATCGCCGCAGGTAATCGCTGACTCTGCAAACATAGTCATAGCTACAGCCGCTGACAGCCTACCCTGGCATTGTACGGGCTCGGCTGCCGCTGCTACCTGCTGTTAATTCCAGCCTCAGGAGTCAATAGATTTCTGCTGCTAGGATTTGCAGAGTGGGCCTCAGCAAAAATATTTCACTTTCATTGTTGAATCAACCAAATCAACCAAACTTTGCTCATTGCTAACCACTTGCTAACCGGCTAGCATACATTTACTGCGGCAATGTGGCTCCGCTGCGCAAATCGGCGTATATAAATGGCAATTCTCGCAGCCGCAGTTGCGGGCGGGCGCGTGCTCTGTGGGTGTGGCGATGTCCACCGGTGACCCGCGATCACCTACTACAGAGGAAGTGCAGGGGACCGCCAATGTAAACACGTCGGTTCCCCACTATGTCAGGCGGCATGACAGTCATCTACTGATCCCTGTCATCGGGATCAGTTAGATCTGTCATGCCCCTGCCAGCCCAGCCCCCATACAGTTAGAACACGCCTAGGGAACACAATTAATGCCTTGATCGCCCCCTACAGCATAACCCCTTCCTTGCCAGTGACATTTATACAGTAATCAGTGTCTATTTTTAGCTCTGATGGCTGTATGAATGCCATTGGTCCCAAAAAAGTGTCAAAAGTGTCTGTCTGCCACAATATTGCAGTCCTGATAAAAATCACAGTTTGCCACCATTACCAGTAAAAATAATAAAAACATCATAAATCAATTCTCATAGTGTCACGACACCTGGGGTCAGGTGACATGTACGCACCGCTGGGGTGCGAAGTGCACCACTAAGGTTATGGACCTATAGCTGACTGCTGCTAATGAGTTCTGGCTGGTACGGAAAGAGGGGCCCCTGAAGCACGGACACTGAAACACAGGGAGCTAGTGCATCAGTTTCCCCAGGGTGCAGAGTCTAAGAGTCAGTAGGTATTCGCCAGAGCCTCTGGTGGTGAGGATGGATTTGGCAGCAACTGGATCCAGGTTGCGGCCCCCGGGGTCCCATAGCTCACGCTCGGCTGACTACAGGTGGACGAGAGGAAGCAGCAGTGCAGGAACAGCAAAGGATAGTCAGCAGCCTAGCAAAGGGTCAGGGCCACCAGCAGACAGGAGAAACAGAGAACAAGCCGAAGAACAGGGTATCAGGCAGGCAGGGATAAACAGAGAACAGGCCAAAGATCAGGGTATCAGGCAGGCAGGCATAAACAGAGAACCAGCTGAAGATTGGGGTATCAGGCAGGCAAGGATAGTCAGAACAAGCCAAACATCAGTAACTGGAAATAGACACAGAGCATACAACAGGAACAACCACATACAAAGTCAAACACACACAACATTGATCAACATAGCAGGCTTGCACTGCCAGGTGTTATATAATGTTCCTAATTAGGAACCCAGCTGAGGAGGGCTTACTAAAGCACACAGATGAGGGAGGCCCAGCCTCTAACTGGACACATGCAGCAAGGTAGGCAATAGACAAGACATGAATGTTTACTGTGGTTTCATGACACATAGTTTGTAGACGCGATAACTTTGCGCAAACCAATCAATAAACGTTTCTTGCGATTTTATTTACCGAAAATATGTAGAAGAATACATTTTGGCCTAAATTGATGAAGAATTTTTTTTTATATATACATATATATTTTTGGATATGTATTATAGCAAAATTAAAAAATATTGTTTTATTTTCAAAATTGTCACTCTTTGTTTGTTTATAGCGCAAAAAATAAAAACTGCAGAGGTGATCAAATACCACCATAAGAAAGCTCTATTTGTGGGAAAAAAGGACATCAATTTAATTGGGGTACAGTGTTGCACAACGGCGCAATTGTCAGTGCAGAATTGCAAAATGTGCTCTGGTCAGGAAAGGGGTAAATCCTTATGGGGCTGAAGTGGTTAAAGCTGAACTCTGGGCAGATATATAAGGCTTAAACAAATGCAGCTCTGTAATCAATAAGACATTCTTTACACAATACTGAAGATCTGCTGTAAGAAACAATGAGCAGGCAGCCTTTTACATTAGAAGAGATATGCAACCTCTCTTCTGCAGTAAAGCACCCCTACCTGCCTGTTTGCTGTCTTCTCTGGCGCTGTTAACTTAGCTGCTCATGCAGCTACAGCATACAGTTCCCAATGAGTTCCAGGATGACTGTTTCCTGCGCATATGCAGGAGTGACGTAATCCCCTGCCAGCCAATGAAGAGCCCAAAGTCCAGCACTCAGAAGACTCACCCTTTAGTCCTGCTTTAAATGTTTTATTTTAAATATAAGCAGTGTAAATACCTGTATTTGACTTGGTGTCAAGCCTCTTACAGTCCCTGTACAGCAGAGCTCAGAGGGAGGAAGAAGAAGCAGCACAAGGAACCATCCAGGTACATTATAGTGCAAGAAGCATGCTGATAGGAGGAGAGAGCAGAGTGACAGAGAAATAAGCTCATGAGGGTGCTGCTTCTTCTTTCACTGTCTAAGCACAAGGTGGAGGTGGGTAAATCTCAGACCTGGGTGGACAAACAGCTCCTATATTTGTATATTATTTGGTACATTCAGTTGTTTGCCTGGAGTTCAGTTTTAATGATTCCTGTTGACACAAAGGGGTTGATTTGCTAACCCTGGAGAGTGAAAAATCTGGTGCAACGCTCCATAGAAACCAATCAGCTTCCAGTTTTTTATTTGTCAAAGCTTAATTGAACAAGTTGAAGTCAGAAGCTGATTGGCTACAATGCACAGCTGCACCAGATTTTGCACTCTCCAGTTTCAGTAAATCAATCCAAAAGCCTTAATTACTCATCTGTTTTCGTAAATGTGTTTATAGAACCTTTTAACCACTTCATCCCCGGAAGGATTTCCCCCCTTCCTGACCAGAGCACTTTTTGCGATTCGGCATTGCGTCATTTTAACTGACAATTGCACGGTCGTGCGGCGTTGCACCCAAACAAAATTGACGTACTTTTTTCCCCACAAATAGAGCTTTCTTTTGGTGGTATTTGATCACCTCTGCGGTTTTTGTTTTTTGGACTATAAACAAAAAAAGAGCGACAATTTTGAAAAAACCCAATATTTTTTACTTTTTGCTATAATACATATTCAAAAAAAATATATATAAAAAAATGTATTCATAATTTAGGCTGATGTGTATTCTTGCTCATACTTTTGGTAAAAAAAAAAAAAACACAATGAGTGTATATTGATTGGCTAGCGCAAAAGTTATAGCGTCTACAAACTATGAGAATTGATTTATATCGTTTTTATTTTATTTTATTATTTTTTACTGGGATTTTTAGCGGGACTGCGATATTGCGGCGGACAGATTGGACATTTTTGACACTGTTTTGGGACCACTGACATGTATACAGCGATCAGATGTAAATGGATGTATGTAAATTAACTCTGCACTAGAGTGCATTAAAATAAAATACTTCCTTATTTTATCCGAATAATATTTTAACCTGTAGAACGAAACAAAAACTATTATTATATATATATATTTACATATTATTATTATTTTACTTTATACACAGTATATATAGTACTATTACTATATTATATATACACAGTACTATTAAAAAAGCAACCATGACTTGACATTATTTATTTTTATTACAAAAGCTAATATTAGCTTTAATGAATAATCATATGCAATAGCTAAGCGACAAACAGTATGTTTCTAGGTTGCTAAGCAACACTCCCCGTGTGACCCTGCATAAACCCAGTGTAAAATTGCTGCACTTAAGCTTTGACATTGCTGTAATGGTGTCAGGGCACACATATATGATTCATACTTATATGTTATAAAACAAGACATGCAAACAGTAATGATACCTGATTAGTAAATATTAAATATTACTTGAACTATATGAACTATACATTCGCTAGTTGGCTAAAAAGTAATATGACCATTTTTGGGATGCTTCCATCATTTTCTACGTCCATAAACACGCTGTTTTGAAAAAGAAGTCATTTTAGAAAAAGGCTCATTGAATCAGTGTTTGCACTGAATGGCAAATAATATTTCAATTAAATATCTATTTTTTACAGATGTTTTTACAGCCGCGTTTTTGAACTTTTTTTTTTTTACAGCTTAAAAACACCTCTCCATGTTATTCAATGGCCTCATACACACACAGACGTTTTTGAGCTGTAAGTGGCGTCGGCGTTTTTAAGCTGTAAAAAAAACCCCAGGACCAGCACGTTGTGAGGCTCCAGGGCTAGAGCGGTTTTGACGCCGGTAAAAGCTCAAAAATGCTGCTCAACGTTGTATACAGAGCGTGGGCATTGTCAGGCATTTCTTTGCCTCCATTCAAAAGCAATAGTTCCCTATGGGATTCCATTGATTTTGAATAGAAGGCGCACCAAAAGTCGGATTATGATGATCCGACTTGCGGTGCGACTTGTGTGCTGAGGATCTTGAAGGGGAACCCCCCAAAATGAATCCCCCCCCAGAGATACCAGACCCTTCGGTCTGGTATGGATCTTAAGGGGAACCACCACGGCCAAAAGAATGGGGTGGGGTCCCTCCAAAATCCTTATGCGAGCATGGAGCCCGGCAGGTCAGGAAAGGGGGGGATGAGCAGGGGCCCCCCTCCTGGACCATACCGGGCCGCATGCCCTCAACATGGGTGGGTGGGTGCTTTGGGGCAGGGGGCCCCCCCACCCCAAAGCACCTTGTCCCTGTGTTGATGAGGGCAAGGGGCTCTTCCCGACAACCCTGGCCAGTGGTTGTCGGGGTCTGCGGGCAGGGACTGGGGCTTAAACCTGTAAGTGGCTTGTTATTTTGCTATTATTAAAACGTAGTATTTATATATCAGTCCCAGGCATGTCTTTACTATACGTAGCATATCAGCTTCTATCTCTAGTCATCCTTGATAAAAAAACAGTTGTCCAGGCTGCCCTCCTGTACAGATATTGCTTATGTAAATGTGTGCCAATGATCCGCCTCACCCCCCTGGCTGGTATGTTGCAGAGCCATACGTGTGAGGAGGCTGCTCCTTACCACTGAAACCTTGTGTTTGTCTGTGTGCAGACTCTCATCTCCTGCTCACCCCCCCAGATCTGTGAAAGAGCGGGCTCTGTATAACTCCCCACTCACTCCTCTGCTCTTCCCCCTCCCTCCCAGCAGTGCAGGATCAGATCCAATCAGCAGCAGTGGGGGATCCCACAAAGGACACTGGGACTTGCAGTTTCTTGGAGGGCTGAGCTCAACACAAGTGAATGGGGGGCAGATGAACAAGAGTCAGGATTGCTGCACACAGAGGAGGAGGGAGAGAGAGCGGCTGCTTTTTCTGGGTAAAAGAGAGATACTAAGGGTCATTTGCAGAGGTAAGCCATGCTGAGAGGACCTACTGAGGGACTTGCCTCAGTGTACCAGAGGGAGAGAGTCAGCAAAGGGGACTTGCTGTCTGATCCTGTCTTCATATTTCAGAGGGAGGCCAGACCTACTGCTGAGGCTGCCAGCACTTGCCAGAGACCGAGCCAAGTGTGTGAACCAGAGCTGAAAGAGACTGAGCCTCCAAGCCTGATGGCTGGAACTGCTAACCGCCAAACGTGTGAAGTCAGACAGTCGTCTGCTGGGAGTAGTGGGAGGAGATACAACACTGAACCCCTTACTACACTCAGTTTAAATAGACTGTGCAGCACCCGCCCGGGGCATGATAGGGGCAGTGCCGCCACTAGGGGGCGGGGCCTCCAGATGGTGTTAGCGGGTGGCTCCGCACCATGCCAATATAAGTCCTTGCACACAGCAGAGCCAGCATTACACTGGGAGATTGCGTCAAGTCAACATCAGAAGAAGAACAGAGTGAGAAGACATCGCCGGAGGAGGGAGAAGAGCCAGAGAGGGAAAGGACACCGGAGCTGATTTAATAAAATACTTTAAAAACCTGTGTAGTGTGTTTATTTTTGACACTTTTTTCAGATGAATGGGTAGGGGTACAATGTACCCCATACTCATTCACATACGGTGGGGGCGGGGATCTAGGGGCCCCCTTCTAGATTCCAATAATCCCCTGGCCGCATACCCCGAAAACCACCGGCCAGGGTTGTCGGGAAGAGGCCCTTGTCCTACATCAACATGGGGACAAGGTGCTTTGGGGTTGGCCCCCCTGCTCCAAGGCACCCACCCCCCCATGTTGAGGGCATGCGGCCTGGTATGGTCCAGGAGGGGGGCGCTCGCTTGCCCCCCCTTTCCTGACCTGCTGGGCTGCGTGCTCAAATAAGGGTCTGGTCAATTTTGGGGGCACCCCATGCCATTTATTTTGGCGTGGGGATTCTCCTTAAAATCCATACCAGACCGAAGGGTCTGGTATCTCTTGGGGGGAAATCCCACACAATTTTTAAAAAAAATTTTGGCGGGGGTTCCCCTTCAAGATCCTCAGCACACAAGTCGCACTGCAAGTCGGATCATCATAATCCGACTCCTGGTGCGACTTCTATTCAAAATCAATGGGTTCCCATAGGGAACTATTGCTTTTGAATAGAGGCAAAGAAACGCCTGACAATGCCCAACGCTGTGTACCACTGATTTTGACTTGAGACAGTGAAACGCGCCAGAAAGCTAGCGTGGATAAACGCGCATTGACGCCAATCCAGAACGCTGATAAAATCTCCTGGTGTCGGTACTAGCTTTACAGCTTGTTTTTCATAACACCCGTGTGTATGAGGCCTTAGACTAATTTTGTTTTTGGAAATTAATTGTTTGCATTTTAGTTTGCACCTTAGGGGGCATTCAGCTCTGGTGCATGAGGTTCTGGGGTTTAGGTACAGGTTCAGGGCACAGATGCACCAACCAGCTCATGTGCTACCAATGTTTAGGCCAGTATGCGTCCTAGGAAGAATACCTAGAATGCAAGAGGTTTGGCACATACTGCCTTAGACATTAGTAACACTTTATGCACAGTCCAGCCCCACCCAGCCACAGCAGCTGTCAACCTCCCATAGAGATTTACAGGCTGCCGGCAGTGGGAGTGGACGGTGCATCTGTGCCTTGGGCCCACACCTACAGTATCTCACTAAAGTGAGTACACCCCTCACATTTTTGAAAATATTTTATTCTATCTTTTCATGTGACAACACGGAAGAAATGACACTTTGCTACAATGTAAAGTAGTGAGTGTACAGCTTGCATAACAGTGTAAATTTGCTGTCCCCTCAAAATAACTCAACACACAGCAATTAATGTCTAAATCGCTGGCAACAAAAGTGAGTACACCCCTAAGTCAAAATGTCCAAAATGGGCCCAATTAGCCATTTTCCCTCCCAAGGTCTCAGGTGTGAATAGGGAGCAGGTGTGTTAAATGTGGTGTTATCGTTCTCACTCTCACATACTGGTCACTGGAAGTTCAACATGGGACCTCATGGCAAAGAACTCTCAGAGGAACTGAAAAAAAGAATTGTTGCTCTACATAAAGATGACCTAGGCTATAAGAAGATTGCAAAGACCCTGAAACTGAGCTGCAGCACGTTGGCCAAGACCATACAGCAGTTTAACAGGACAGGTTCCACTTAGAACAGGCCTCGCAAAGGTTGACCAAAGAATTTGAGAGCACGTGCTCAGCATCATATCCAGGGGTTGTCTTTGGGAAATAAACGTATGAGTGCTACCAGCATTGCTGCAGAGGTTGAAGGGGTGGGGGGGTCAGCCTGTCAGTGCTCAGACCATACGCCGCACACTGCATCACATTGGTCTGCATGGCTGTTGTCCCAGAAGGAAGCCTCTCCTAAAGACGATGCACAAGAAAGCCTGCAAACAGTTTGCTGAAGACAAGCAGACTAAGGACATGGATTACTGCAACCATGTCCTGTGGTCTGATGAAACCAAAATTAACGTATTTGGTTCAGATGGTGTCAAGCTTGTGTGGCGGCAACCAGGTGAGGAGTACAAAGGGAAGTGTGTCTTTCTTACAGTCAAGCATGGTGGTGGGAGTGTCATGATCTGGGGCTGCATGAATGCTGCCGGCACTGTGGAGCTACAGTTCATTGAGAGAACCATGAATGCCAACATGTACTGTGACATATTGAAGCAGAGCATGATCCCCTCCCTTTGGAGACTGGGCTGCAGGGCAGTATTCCAACATGACAACAACCCCAAACACACCTCCAAGACGACCAATGCCTTGCTAAAGAAGCTGAGGGTAAAGGTGATGGACTGGCCAAGCATGTCTCCAGACCTAAACCCTATTGAGCATCTGTGGGGCATCCTCAAATGGAAGGTGGAGGAGTGCAAGGCCTCTAACATCACCCAGCACCGTGATGTTGTCATGGAGGAGTGGAAGAGGACTCCAGTGGCAACTTGGGAAGCTCAGGTGAACTCTATGCCCAAGAAGGTTAAGGCAGTCCTGGAAAATAATGGGGGCCACACAAAATATTGACACTTTGGGCCCAATTTGGACATTTTCACTTAGGGGTGTACTCACTTTTGTTGCTAGCGGTTTAGACATTAATGGCTGTGTGTTGAGTTATTTTCAGGGTACAGCAATTTTACACTGTTATACAAGCTGTACATTCACTACTTTACATTGTAGCAAAGTGTAATTTCTTCAGTGTGGTCACATGAAAAGCTATAATAAAAAATTTACAAAAATGTGAGGGGTGTACTCACTTTGGTGAGTTACTGTAAATGCTGGAGCCTCAAGTACCGAGGCTAAATGTCCAACGTACATGGGGCATCAAAGTGTTCTCATCCAGGCAGCATAAAATATTTTTTTTTAGGTTTCTTTTCTTTCTAGCTGTTTCGTTTAAGCAGGTTCATACACAGGACACCACAGCTTAGTGTTCAGAATAGCTTCTAATGTGCAATTAGGGGACTGATTTAAGGACAGTTTTTTAAATGCATTGCCATCCAGTATACCACCCAATCCTTGAGATCTTTAACTTTAATCCCTTCCAATGAATGGCCCGCTTTGGCATAATGCCAACTTTAAGGAACTGTACCAGCACCCCGATACTTCTTTGCGGATGGCCAGGGGACTTGTGTATGTGGCCCAGGTATATGTGGGAGGAAACTTTATCTCATTTGATGTATTGAAGGAATGGGTTAATATAAACAATAAGTTCTTCAAATATCTGTTATTGCGCCATGCGGTGCAGGCACAGTTAGGGAGGCTGGTGATAAAGAACAAGAAAGGTGCGCCCCTAAGTGCAGTAGTGTATAAAACAAATTTATTAAACAAGATTAAAACTACTCACAATGGTAGTATGCAGGTGCGCATTGCAGTGTCAGCCACTGCTGGCTATGGTTGTCCTTGGTCTTTCTGGAATGGCTGCTGGGATGAGGTCCTGGTCTGCCTGGCGGTGGTGGGCCGAACGACCGTTCAAGCGTCCGTTCGATCCGTGCAGGGTTGCCTGCACGGACCGAACGGACGCCAGCCCCACGACCA
>BLSH010214066.1:2112937-2140248 GCA_018402905.1 Glandirana rugosa | reverse complement strand
GACGTTCTCGCCCTTATAAGAGGACGGTGAAGTGTGGACTCCTCCGCTTCCCCACCCTCGGGTGACGGACGTCTTGTGGCATATCACACCAGTGGTCGAACAGGTACATCCTCAGATGGTATTCGGCGAGGTCTCCGTAGTGGTAGTCGAGCTCGCTTCAACCGTCGCGTTATTGCCCTCACTCCCAAACCTCTCGGGTCTGTCTAACTCCGACCCCCGAGAATCCCACCCCCCCAGGAGCCAAAAGGGGGGCCACCAACCAGTCCACCCCCCTACCAGCTCACTGGACCTCCTTGTCATCCGTTACGACTATACCAAAACTTTTGTACATACAGACATTTGTACATACCTTTGTACATATAGACTTTTTGAACATTGCCTACTGTTCCTCCAGGTCACTCGACCATCCCCCCACCTGACCAACCACCGGGGGGAAAACCGAGGACCCCCCCACCCTAAGAGCCCCCAGCCTCAATCTGTCTGGGCTCTCCAAACCCTCACTCCCGTTATTGCGCTGCCAACTTCGCTCGAGCTGATGGTGATGCCTCTGGAGCGGCTTATGGTAGACTCCTACATGGACAAGCTGGTGACCACACTATACGGTGTTCTGCAGGCAGTGGGCTCCCACCCCTTCGCCTCCTCAGGTGTGAAGTGGCAGGAGAATATTCCCGCTCTTGCAGATGAGGACTGGGAAGAGGTTACTGACACTTGCATGCAGGATGTTATTAACACGGCAGACAAACTCATACAGTTTAAATGTATCCACCAATTACATTATACGCCTGCTAAATTGAATAGGATGGGAATTGCGGACTGGTCCTCATGTCCTAGATGTGGGGAAATTTCTGCTAATGTAATGCATATGTTTTGGTCATGTCCAGGTTTAGCCCAGTTTTGGACTGCGCTGTTTGATATGCTCACCACAAATTTCAATTTCCTGGCTCCCAAGACTCCGGAGGTGGGACTCCTTGGAGTTTTGGATGACTTTGTACCTTGGGGTCATAAACAATTTATGTTCCGCTTAATATTTTTTTATGCTAAAAAGGCAATTTTGCTTCACTGGAGGTCTCAAGCCTCACCTACCCTGCCTCATCTGTGCCATTTGATTAATCAGGTACTGCCGCTGTATAAACTTATTTACAAAGGTAGAGCCTGTGCTAAGAAGTTCACCAAAGTCTGGCAGCCATGGCCAGATAGCTCTGCCACTGAGTCGGCAGACCTGGCACCTTCCCAGGCATCCCTCTAGGGAATGGGTTACTATTTCCTTTTAGTTCTGTAGAGAGAGCTTAGTGTGAATGGTAGTGTGACTGGATGTTGAGAGTGGTTGAAGAACTGGAGGACATTGACACGCCACTATCTATGGAGCTGCCGCTGAGTAAAAAAATATATATATATATTTTTTTTTTCCTCGTTGTTCAGGATATGTTGGGTCCATCTCTCAGACTACTCATTCTGCCTTAACCTCCCTGGTGGTATGATTATTTCAGATTTTTGGTGCTGAAAGCGGTACAATTATTTTGCATGAAAATTTGGCGTTTTATATTGTAGGCCTGTCATTCATAGGAATAACTCACTTAAATCTGTCCAAACAGTCTAGTAGACATCCCGGGTATGATAAAGTTTGAAAAATGAAATCATAAATGATAATATAATAAATAACTAAAAATAATTATCAAAAATAATAACGTAATAGTAATAACATTTATTCAATAATGTAATCAAACCAAAAACACTGAAATTTGCTCAGTTGCAGAATTGTCGCTGTCGTCACTTTTAGTTTCTGATGATACATTTCCCCAAAAATCAATATCACTCAATTCTGCAAATGATTATTTATTATTGCTGTTTTCTAGCTGATCAGAAACACTTTTGACACAAAGGGACACTTTTTGGTTGCTATGGACATTCTCATGTTTCCAGGCAGAAAGAATGACATTTATAATATAAAAATGCATGCAGGGCACTGGGCAAACCACTAGGGACAAAGGGGATGTGAAATGTTTTCATACAGTAATGTAATCTATAAGATTACAGTGTACTGTATGTGCTGTGTGTGTTTCACTTTTTGAATTTCCCGCCGGTCTCCGTCCCCGTGCGACGCGACGCTCGCAGGGAACGGAGCCCGGCACACAGGAGTCATCTGGCGGAGGACACAGCCCGCAGACACTGCGGGGGACATCGCTGGATCCAGGGGACAAGGTAAGTAGCGCTGCCTGGATCCAGCAATGCAATCCCAAGTGTGGCTCGGGGTTACCGTTCTTGGTACTGAAAATCCACCCTGAGCCACACTCGGGAATACCGCCAGGGAGGTTAAGTAAATGATTTTCTTATCAAACCTCATGGGCTCTCCATAGCCAACAGTTATGCCATCACCTGTTGATGGCACTTTTCCTCTTTGTTCCTTTTTTGTATTGTCTGTATGTGTTTAACTAGAATAATGCAAAAATAAACAACTTTAAAAAAAAAAACTTTAATTTTGTTGGGAGAGAAAGAATGAACATATAGTTCCCAACTGATAAAGAGATCTGACTGTACAGTACAGAGTTAATGATAGTAAACATAACTTCTCAACCCCTTCCTTAAAACAAAATTAAAACCTTGTTTTTTAAAAAATGAAAAAACAACAAACATGTTATACTCCGCTTCTCGGGTCCCCCGTTGGCGGTTCCTAGCTCCTCCCTCCTGCCAGGTGCCCCCACAGAAAGCAACTTGCTCTTAGGGCATCCAAGCAGGCGCGCTCCCAAGCCGTGGCTCTGTGTGTCCATTCACACAAGGAGCCGTGACTCAGCCCCGCCCCCTCCTGATTGGCTCACTGGCTGTGATTGACAGCAGTGGGAACCAATGGCTCCTGTTGCCAAAAGCCAATCAGGAGTCCCCGGAGAGGCTCTTGTGGACATAGCTGGATCGAGAGGGGAGTTCAGGTAAGTATTAGGGGGGGCTGCTGCACACAGAATGTTTTTTTATTTGCATGCATAGTATTCATGAAGGTAGAAAACCTTGTGCCTTTACAAACACTTTAATATTACATAGAAGGGTAAAGGTAAAATCAGATTTTTCAGCAAATAAAAAGCAAGTAAAATGTAAGCAGCAATTTTAAAAGTTATGCTATGTGAATGGGAGCATGTAAAAAGTATAAAGTAGGTGTTATCCCAATCAGGGCCATCTTTAACACTTGAGCCCGCACTGCCCACAAATAGTTGATAAGTGCATTCAGTAGGGCCCAAGAAAATGTTTGCCTAGGGTCCAATCATTATTAACCACTTCCCGCCCAGCCTATAGACAAATGACGGCTGGGAGGGGGATTCATTATCCTGACCGGACGTCCATTGACGTCCTGCCGGATGGCACGCATTGTGGTTATCGGTGGTGCGTTGTGTCAATCTGACCCACCATATTACCGATCGAGGTAAAGAGCTTCCATTGGAAGCTCTTTACCACATGATCAGCCATGACCAATCACGGTTGATCACAGTGTAAACAGTGGAGGAGTAGAGTAGAGGAGAGCCAATCTCTCCTGACAAAGGGGGTCTGTGCTGATTGTTTATCAGTGCAGCCCTCCCCAGGATTGCTACCCAGGGCAACCAGAGAGCCTGCCCAGGGACCACCAAGGAGAGCCCACCCAGGACCACCAAGGAGCCCACCCTGACCACCAGGGAGCCCACTCTAGACCACTGGGTAAGGGGCACAATGCCCAATGTGGATGCCACCCAGGACCACCAGGGAATGCACACCTTACAGTGCCCTCTATCAGTGCCACCTATGAGTGCCCACCAGTGCCACCTATGAGTGCCCACCAGTGCCACTTATCAGTGCCACCTATCAGTGCCGCCTATGGGTGCCCATCAGTGCTGCATATCAGTGCCACCAATCAGTGCCCGTCAGTGTTGTTTACCAGTGCCGCCTATCAGTGCTGCATATAAGTAGAAACATAGAAAAGTGATGGCAGAAAAAGACTGAGTAGTCCATCGAGTCTGCCCCTTTTTATTTATTTATTTTTTGTTTGTTTTTTTGTTTTCACATTAACCTTGTTGTCTGACTATAGATTTATGTTTATCCCAAACATGTTTGAAGGCATTTGCTGTTGACTATCTTACAACCTCTGTCGGTAGTTTATTCCAATCATCAACCACCCTTTCAGTAAAATAATACTTTCTAAGATTAGTTTTGAACTTTCCTCCAGTTAGTTTGAGGTCATGTCCCCGTGTTCTTGATTTTGGTTTCATATTGAAAAGACTGCCCTCCTGAACCTTATTCACCCCTTGATGTATTTAAATCATGTCTACCCTCTCCCTTCTTTCCTCCAGACTGTACATATTAAGTTCCTGAAGTCACTCTTGATATGTTTTTTACCCCAGACCTTTCACCATTTTTGTTACCAGTCTCTGAACTCGTTCTATCTTATCAATATCTTTTTGTAAGTGAGGTCTCCAGAACTGGACACCGTATTCTAAGTGAGGTATCACTAAAGATCTATATAGAGGAATCAGAACCTCCTTCCTCCTGCTGGTGATCCCTCTACTGATACATCCCAGAATTCTATTTGCTTTTCCCACTGCCTGGTCATACTGCTCATTTTGCAATCATCTGAAATAAGCACCCCCCAAATATTTTTGTTATGTAGTGCTGGATAACACTGTATCCCCAATGCTGTACTCTCTAAGGGTAATCTTTTTCCCTAGATGCACTATTTTATATTTAGAAATATTGAACTGCAGTCTCCACTGCTTTGATCAATCTTTCAGCAATGCCATATCATGTTCCATGTTACAGACACCTCCAGGGATATTAACTCTATTACACACCTTTGTATCATCAGCCAAGAGACATACATTGCCCAACATATCTTTAGTTATATCACTTTTATATAGGTTAAATAGAACAGGACCCAGTACAGAGCCTTGTGGTACCCCACTAGTGACTGGTCTCTGTTCTGAGTGAACCCCATTTACAACCACACTCTGGGATCTATCCTTTAGCCACCTGCATATCCACTGAACCACCCAAGGGTTAAGTCCCAGCTTGTACAACTTTTGTATTAGATCATTATGTGGAACTGTATCAAATGCCTTGCTGAAATCAAGATACGCTATGTCCACAGCACCACCCAGGTCCAAAACACTGGTAATATAGTCAAAAAATTAAATCAGATTTGTCTGACACGATCTGCCCTCAGAAAAGCCATGCTGCTTTGGGTCCAGCAAGCTGTGTATTTTTAGGTGATCAATGATCCTTTTTATCAGAAGTGATTCCATTACCTTGACTACAATTGATTAGAGTTGAGCGAACCCGAACTGTAAAGTTCAGGTTCGTACCAAACTTTGCGGTGTTCGGGACTCGAACCTGAACTTTTGAAAAAAAGTTTGGGTTCGGGTTCTGGGTTCTGGTATTTTTTTCCCGCTTGTTGAATAGTTGCAGGGTAGCCAATCAACAAGCGTTTCACTGGTTTGCCCTTAGAAGCCATCACAGCCATGCCTACTAATGGCATGGCTGTGATTGGCCAGTGCATCATGTGACCCAGCCTCTGTATGAGCTGGAGTCACGTAGTGCTGCATGTCATATGCTCTCAGGCTAGTGTAGGGAGAGGATGCTACTGGTGCTGTGAGGGACAGATTGCAGATCTAATAACATCTCATCCTGCATTACAGAATGATCTAATTGTGGACTAGGTAGAGATTACTACTACTACTGCTTTTAGGGACAGATTGCAGATCTAATAACATCTCATTCTGCATTACAGAACAATCTGACTGGACTAGTTAGAGTCTACTGCCTAGAGGGACAGATTATTGTTCTAAAATCATCTCCTAGTTCTATAGGGTCAGGTTCCTGCTGTTGCTGTAAGGGACAGATTATTGTTCTAAAATCATCTCCTACTGCTATAGGGTCAGGTTCCTGCTGTTGCTGTAAGGGACAGATTATTGTTCTAAAATAATCTCCTACTGCTATAGGGTCAGGTTCCTGCTGGTGTTGTAAGGGACAGATTATTGTTCTAAAATCATATCAAACTGCTATAGGGAGAGGTTCCTGCTGGTGCTGTAAGGGACAGATTATTGTTCTATAATCATATCAAACTGCTATAGGGAGAGGTTCCTGCTGTTGCTGTACGGGACAGATTATTGTTCTAAAATCATATCAAACTGCTATACGGAGAGGTTCCTGCTGGTGTTGTAAGGGACAGATTATTGTTCTAAAATCATATCAAACTGCTATAGGGAGAGGTTCCTGCTGGTGCTGTAAGGGACAGATTATTGTTCTAAAATCATCTCCTAGTTCTATAGGGTCAGGTTCCTACTGTTGCTGTAAGGGACAGATTGTTATTTTCCTATCCCCATTTCTTTGTAGGGCACTTGTCCTACTCTTACCCCCACTTTTCTTCCTTTTGCAGCCCTCTAGCACTTTCCAGGACTTTTTTACAGCCATTTTTGTGCCCAAAAGTTCGGGTCCCCATTGATTTCAATGGGGTTCTGGGTCCGGGGTCAAGTTCGGACCGAACTCGAACCCGAACTTTTCCACGAAAACCCGAACATCCAGGTGTCCGCTCAACTCTACAATTGATGTTAAACTCACTGGCCTGTAATTGCCAGCTTCTACCTTGCTACCCTTTTTGTGGATAGGTACAATATTAGCTATCCGCCAATCATGGAGAACTTCTCCTATTAGAAGAGATTTATTTAAAAGATTTGTTAATGGTCCAACAACTATATCGCAAAGTTCTCTTAGAACTCTGGGATGAATACCATCAGGGCCAATTGCTTTATTAAGCTTTAACCGAGCCAGTTCCTCAGCTATCTCTGTCTCCAGAAATCCTAGAAATGAACCATCATTACAAGAACCATTATGATTCCCTAACTTGTTATCATTAGTGCAGTCTGTTTCTGAGAAGACTGAACAGAAGTAATTGTTTAAATGGTTTGCTACATCCTGGTCTCCCTCAACATATGTGTTGTGCCCAGTTTTCATTTTAGTGATTCCATTGTATTGTTTTCTTCTATCACTAATGTACCTAAAAAAGGTTTAATCTCCTTCCTTAATAGACTTCGCAATTTCCTCCTCTTTCTGTGCTTTTGCAGCACAGATAATGTGTTTGGCCTTCTTTTGTCTATTTTTATACTCCTCTCTGTCAGCTACACCTCCTGTTTCCGTGAATCTTCTATATGCCATTTTTTCCCCCTTTACTATCCTACTTACCTCTTTGGTGAACCATATTGGTTTTTTCTTCCATTTATTCTTACTAACTTGCCTGACATATAATCTAGTTCCCTCCACGATGGTAGACTTTAAAAGTGCCCACTGATTACTTACTCCTGTCATTTTACTCCAACCTTTCAGTTCATTTTTTAGAAATTTCCCCATTTCAGCAAAATTTGTCCTTTTAGAATCTAAAACTCTTGTTTTTGTATATGATTTTTCAGTTCTTGTTTTAATATCAAACCAAAGACATTGGTGATCACTAGAACCCAAATTCTCCCCCACCTCAACATCAGACAGTTGATCCCCATTTGTCAGTACTAGGTCAAGAATATGATCACCTCGGGTTGGGCTTTTTACTAAGGCCCCTTTCACACAGGCGGATCATTTGGGTCCGCCTGTCAGTTTTTCAGGGGGACCCGAACGGACGCTTCATTGCTCTCTATGGAGCGATAGATGTCAGTGGTGACATGTCCGCTGACACCCGATCCACTCCGATCCACCAAAAACAGACGGATGGAAACCCTATTTTCCATCCGTCTGGCGGATCGGATCGGATGAACACGAACAGACGGTCCGTGTTCATCCGATCCCCCATAGAGGAGAATGGAGCTCTGACAGGTCAGTCTCTGTGCAGAGACTGTCCTGTCATCCGCCGGCTCAGCGGGGATAAACGGATGGATCCCCACTGAGCAGCGGAGCCCGTCAAAACGGGCTCCGCTAGTGTGAAAGAGCCCTAACTGTTTTAGAGAAACCCCATCCAGTGCTTCCATTACATCCCTGCTCCTGCTTGTAATAGCAATTTGAGAATTCCAGTTAACGTCAGGCATGTTGAAGTCACCCATAATCAAAACCTCTCCCTTCATTGCCATTTGAGTTATCTCATCAATCAACAAGTTATAATCTTCACTCTGTCCTGGGGGTCTGTATACTATTCCAATTCTAAGGGAAGATCCCTCTCTGGTTGGAAGGCAGACCCAAAGGGTTTCAAGTATTTCATTTGTTTTTTGAATTAATGTTAGTTTTATGCCATTTTTTACATATATGGCAACTCCACCTCCCCTCTTCCCTACTCTGTCATTCCTGTATAGTGTGTACCCTGGTATAGTTATTTCCCAGTCATCCGAATCCTTGAACCATGTCTCTGTAATTGCAACAAGGTCCAAGTTGTCCCCAGACATAAGAGCTGTCAGTTCACAAAGCTTGTTGCCTAAACTACGGGCATTAGTGCACATGACATGACAAACACTACTTTCAACTGCTTTCTTTTTACCACCAGAAACTTCAACTGAAGTGACCACCTCATCAGCCCAGTCATTACCAACATGAATCCTCACATTTGTTTCAACCTGCTGGGCACAGAAACTCTCCTCAACAATTAGATCTATGCCCCCATTTCTCAGTTTAAATGCATGTCCAAAAAGTTCCTAAATTCCATACCAAATTCCATAAGTGCCTCATCATCAGTGCCCATCAGTGCCACCTCATCAGCAGAGCTTTTTTTTCTCTGAAAATAGGTGCAGATACTGCCCCTTCTGAGTCACCCCTTGTCTCTGCATCCTACTCCCCTCTGAGCACTGTCCCTTGGTTCCACCCCCTACCCATCTCCCAGTACTGCCTCTTTTAGAGAATAAAGAACCAAGGATCATTTTGTGATGTATGAACCAATTTGTATGTAATTTTTAATGATAACAAGAAAAGTAGTAACATAGATCCCCTGCAGCCAGCAACAGTAGATCCCTGAGGCAACAACAGACCCCCCTGCAACAAAATACCCAACGCAACAATAGATCCACCCAGGAACAACAGAAACCTCACCAGAAACAACCGTTCACCCAACAGCCAGGAACAATAGATCCCTCCATTAACAGTATATCTCCCAGCAATAATATATCCCCTTCAATAAAATACCTCCAGAGCAACAATAGATCCTCCCCAGGAATAATAGACCCCAGCCAGCAACAATAGTTTTTTCAGCAGTCAGGAACAGTAAATTCCTGCCTGGATCCCTCCCAGCAACAATTGGCCCATAGCAACATAAGACCTCCCCTTATCAACAATAGACCCCTCCCTCAAAAATAGTTACCTACAGTGATAATAAATCCCCCAACAACCAACATCAGTAGACCCTCCAGCACATCCCAGCACCCCCTTGTCATTACATACATTCAATGTTGGAAGTGCCGGAACTACGTTCCCCCTGAAAAAAAGCCCTGCTCATCAGTGCCGCCTCATCTGTGCCAATCAGTACTGCCTCATCAGTGCCCATCGGTACAGCCTCATCAGTGCCCATCAGTGATGGAGAAAATGTACTTATTTACAACGTTTTGTGACAGAAACAGAGAATTTTCGGTCTTTTTTTATTTTTAGCGCAAAAACACCTACATTTTAAACCTGCTAGCAGCTCTTTTTTTAAGATACAGAGTCACTTTCAGTAAATCAATTCCATATCCACAGTCAGCTTACAGTGATACTCCAGGGAACAAATACATAAACAGCTGGAGTACAATATACTGTGGGTCAGAAATGTCAAACTGGCGGCCCTCCAGCTGCTGCAGAACTACAAGTTCTATCATGCCTCTGCTTTTGGGAAACATGTATGTAACTGCCAGCCTTGCAATGAGTCATGGGATTTGTAGTTCTGGAATAGCTGGAGGGCCACCAGTTTTACACCCGTGCTGTAGGCGAAATGTTTTTTTCTGCTGTTCAGCCAGTCTGATGAATCACACACTCCTGTGTACTGTATAACCAATCAGTTTACACAATTAGTGCCGGTTCACACTACTGCGCTTTGCAAGATTGCATGCGATTCACACCGCACTGCAGTGCAAATCACATGCAATGTCTGTGCGACGCGACAGATAGTATGGCTGAATTCGCGTCACGCTCGGACCAAACTTGCACAGGACTGTTTTTTGGTCCACACCAGGGTGTTCACACCTATGCGATCCGATTCATGTCCAAACTGTCAGTTCGCAGTACGATATGTGAGCTGAAATGGGGTGTCATTAACATTGTATTGACACTCCCAGCAATTCGCATATGGTAGTGCGAACTGCCGTGCGAGTCGGGTGCGATGCGAGAACCTGCAGTGGATTTGTAGGATTTCCGCATCGCATTAATGTGAACCGGCACTTATACCCTCTTTGAGATCTATGACATGTCTTCTTATTGGACAATGACCTGTGTATTAATCATGATTTTTTACCAAACGATAAAATAATTGACAGAGTAAGCTGCAAAGCTGAGACAGAAAGTGCTAGTGCCATTTGACTGGTTACACACTGCATCACTCCAAATCAGAAGACTGGCTGAACAGAATTACACATCCTTTACCAAGTAAAACCGTTCACATCTATGTATTTCAGCTGTGTTGTTAGCAGGAATACCACTTTTAAGGTTGAATTTCTTTTCTTACACCACACTTCTTGTTTATAAACAATACAAAAGGATTATGTCCTACCATGTTGCAACATGCAGTATATGCAGTAAACTGTAAGGAGATATGGGTCAAACTACACTCTAAAGCCAATTTACATTACAGTAAAACCTTGGATTGAGAGTAACTTGGTTTGAGAGCGTTTTGCAAGACAAACAACATTTTTTTATAAAGTTTGATTTGTTAAACAAGAGATGTCTTGATATACAAGTAGCGTCACGTCACAACTGAGTATAAAAGAGAAGAGAGGCGCCTCTAAGTGTAGCAATATGGTTACATTTAATGAAGATACAATATTTAGCAACTCACATGGTTGTTGATTAAAAAGCAGGCATCCAGGGTAAAGCTTTACACATAGACCATCCTCAGCACCACCATTGACATCATCCCTTCCACGCTGCCCTCCATGAGCGCTTCAAGCTTCGCTTTCAGATCGCTCTACTGCAGAGTAGTCTTCCCGGTCACGATTGCAGACTGACAGTGGTGAGAGCCGGTGGTGCAGAAGACGGTCTATGTGGACAGCTTTACCCTGGATACCTACATACTTAGATGTGCCTCTTTTAATCATCAACCATGTGAGTTGCTAAATGTTGTACTTTCATTAAATGTAACCATATTGCTACACTTAGAGGCACCTCTCTTCTCTTTTATACTCTGTAGCTCCTGCTGGATTTTGCTTCTAATCCCCTTGTGGAGACTTCCATTTGTGGATGGACAATTTATGGTCACACAACCTATCACATTGCTATAATATTTTTATATGGACCATAAACTGAAGGACTTATGAATAAATGGTTGTGGAACGAATCATCTGAGTTTCCATTATTTCTTATGGGGAAATTTGCATTGATGTATGAGTGCTTTGGATTACAAGCATGTTTCCGTAAGGAATTATGCTTGCAATCCTAGGATTTACTGTATTTAGAACCAACCTCATCTGCCACAGCCCAAATCTATTTTGTGTAACGTCTTCTCTCAAGCAACATCAATGTAAGGGTCAACACTGACTGCTGTCATTGTATGTATGTATATATTCATCCAGTTGTATCTGACTCTGCAAATTAATAGTCCAGTTCTCTCAGTACCATGTCTGATATACTTAAAAGGGGTTTTCTACAATTTTATTATGGCATTTTTATTATGAGGTAGGTCTCCATGTATTTCTTCAACCATCTCAAATTGCTCAACTTGGAAATGGCATGGAGAACGTAATAACACATGTGCATAGCCATATTGTACACCCATACTTGGACCAGTTTAAACACTAGCCAATTAACCTACTAACATGTCTTTGAAATGTCGCACAAAACTGGTTTGCCCAAAGGAAATCCCCATAACACCATGGAGATATTATCTTGGCTGAGGTCTGAACCAAGGACGTAAGTGCCAACCACTAAGCCATTGATTTAACAAGTGGTTTGTAAAAGATCACATAACTAGACAAGAAATAATTTGCAACAGCTCACGAAAGGCTATGATGTACAAATATCCAGAGTTGGTTCACACAGGGGCGATCCGACTTCAGGCACGACTTTGTAGGCAATTTAAATGCAACTTCAGCGTGACTTTGAGCGACTTACAAGGCGACTTAAAGCGACCTCCATGCCAGTCGACTTTGCCTGTGGCCAATCAGAGAATAAAGCTCTTCTGACATCATTCCTTTTACCTGGGTAAATTCTTTTCTTTTTCCTGTAAAGTCACTTCAATATAGATGGGGATCCGACTTCCACTGAATTCTATGGGCGCAAGTCAGATAGAAGTCGCCTTGAAGTAGTACAGGAACCTTTTTTGAAGTCAGAGCGATTTCAGTAGTGTACATTAAGACGGCTCTCATTCACTTCAATTTCTTATGTCTAGTGACTTGAGGCGACACAAGTCGGATCCCAAGTCGCTGTAGTATGAATCGGTCCTTTGGCTCAAGCAGCCCAACCTACCACCCCAGTGGTGGCCCGTGCATTAAGGGCGCATGGGCGCTGCACCCCCATCCCTGCTGCCACCCTCCTAGCCATGCGCCCGGCCCCTTTCAGTACACCAGACACATGAATTCCTATGACGGAGGTGGGAGGGGGCATTTTTTTTTTTGAAGCACCTGATTAGAGCCCAAGGCTCTAATAGGCTTCAAAAAAGAGTGCTCCCCAATCCCACCCAATTGTGTGACCATAGCGAATGAATTTTTGCTATTTTCACACTGCAATACCTCCCCGCTAATCAGGAGGCAGGTCGGTGAGACCGGTTTCCTGATTGGCCAAAGCACCAGGCGATCCTATTGGATGCCTAGGCGTTTGGCAAGGAAGGGGAAACATGAGGAGTGGACACCTTCATCCTCCCTCTCCACACACTGCCGCTGCTATGGAGGAAACAGGAGGATCCTCTTCAGAGTCCACACATACAGTAAAAGCCGGACCTCTGGGCTGGGGGTGCATGCTGTCAGTGATGTCCGCGGCGCGTGGGGGGGGTAATGCAGTATAACCTATCTGGTGGCTCTGTACACTCCTATCTGGTGGCTCTATATACTCCTATCTAGTGGCTCTATATACTCCTATCTGATGACTGTATACCCTATCTGGTGGCTCTGTATACTCCTATCTGGTGGCTCTATATACCCCTATCTGGTGGCTCTGTATACTCCTATCTGGTGGATCTGTATACCCCTATCTGGTGGATCTGTATACCCCTATCTGGTGGATCTGTATACCCCTATCTGGTGGCTCTGTATACCCCTATCTGGTGGCTCTGTATACCCCTATCTGGTGGCTCTGTATACTCCTATCTGGTGGCTCTGTATACCCCTATCTGGTGGCTCTGTATACCCCTATCTGGTGGCTCTATATACCCTATCTGGTTGCTCTGTATACTCCTATCTGGTGATAAGAAAAAAAATGCTGGCCCTTTAAATTCGAGAAAAAACGCGCAAAAACAGCGGTAATATAAAGGTGGTAAAAGCTGAAAAAAAAACACTGATAAGCTACTGACGTTTTTTGGACATTTTTTAAAGTCCTGTGTGCATGAAGCCTCAAGGTTGGCTCTAGATTTCTGAAGTATTTAGGGGTTGATTTACGAAAGGCCAATAGACTGTGCACTTTGCAATGTGCAATTGCACTCTGCAAGTGCAGTTGCTCCACAGTTTAGTAAGTGAGGTAATGATACGCTTTGTAAATAATACCCAATCACATACAAGGAAAATAAAAGAAAAACTGCATTTTTGCTTGCACATGATTGAATGATGCATTTCTGAGCTGGTTCCCAGCTCCCCCCCAGCTTCTTCTTGGCAAGACCACAAGGTAAGGGGGGTGCACTGTGATGTAAGGGAGGGTGGGGGACTTGACTACTGATGGTAGAGGGGCTCTTGACATCTGATGTAAGATGATCTAGATGGACATTATATGCTTAAGTATGTTCCATTTCACATGAAACGTACTATTCCATCTATTATGAGCTAATCGAAAAACAATAATGCTTTCAATTTATTATAATTAATGATAAAATCTCCTATTTAACTGAAGCATTCTGTAGTAACCACCATGGTTAGAGATGTGTTGAAGTAAATCTTCAGAAATGTCCAACAGTTTCATAGTAACCTTTCTGTATACCCCAAAAATCTAGAAGCAGGGTTTTTCAGCGGGAAGGCAAGGAGTGCTCTATTGTTGCTGGTGGGGATCTATTTTTGCACGGCAATGTATTGTTGCTGGTGTGGGATTGTTTGTTACTGGAGTGTCAACTGTTGCTGGAAGGGATCTACTGTTTAAAGAGGGGTCTACTGTTGCTGGCTGCTGGAGAGTTCATTATTGCTGGCTGCTGGGAGATCTGTTGTTGCTGGGGGGGTCTATTGTTGCTGACTATTTTATTGCATTACTTGTCATCAATGCTAAATTCCATACAAATTATTTAGCATTACAAAATTATACTTAGCTCTATATTCTCTAAAAGGGGCCATACTGGGAGCTAGGTAGGGGTGGAATTAAGGGTCAGTGCTCGGAGGTGGGTAGGGGCGGAACCAAGGGTTGGGAGACACAAAGTGACTTAGAAGGGGGAGTTCCTGCACCTATTCTCTGAGAAAAAAAAAGCACTGTCCAAAAGTACTTGTAGAAATAGATTAGGGGGGCGTGGCCGAGCGGCGGACATGTAAGCAGCACTTAGCCAGAGCTCTCCCGACACCATCAGCCTTATACACAGATCCTGTCATCATCCTGCGTTGAGTCTCACACCGACTGAACGGGTTCGTTCCTGGCATTAAAGAATGCAAGCTGACATGGTTAAAATCGGACCGGCCGGGCTCGCACAGGCTGAGGAAGGCTCGCTCTCACAGGCCGCAAGCCGATCCAAAGATGGCGCCGGCTCCTCTCCGCCGCGTGGAAAGCCGCCCAGAGACAAGCCACAGGCATCAGCAATGGGTGAGTCCCGCATCCCGACCCCCAGACCGAAGCAGCCAGTAGCGAAGCAAAAGCCACCCACCACTATCAGAGAACATTTCCACAATGCGCCCCAGGCCTCCCGTCCCCTGAGCCAGAAGGCCCCGGTGAGAAGGGAGGACCCAGACCCATGGGAAGACGCGGGGCCCTGGGAGCAGGGTGAGGGAAATGGAGGCATCCCTATTCAAGGTACGGAGGGGGACTATGCAGAGGAGACTCGGGATCGGACTGAGCCCACCATGAGGCATTTAATGGAAGCCATTCAGACTTGCCAAACCAGGCTGGCGGCACAGATTGACACTGTGAGGGTGGACATTTCTATTGTTAAGCATGAGATGCAGAAAATACGCTCCAGACTCTCTACGGCAGAACAACGGATTAGTGATATTGAGGATGCTTTGCCCCCCATGACAGATGATTTACGATCTCATTCTCAAGATTTAAAGGATCACACTGCTAAATTGGGGGACCTGGAGGACCGCATGCGCAGAAATAATTTGCGTTTTATAGGCTTCCCAGAAGGAACCGAAGGTAAAGAACCTGAGACTTTCCTGGAAAATTGGCTGAAATCCACAATGGGCCCTGACACTTTTTCTCCGCTGTTTGCTATTGAGAGAGCACATAAGGTGCCGATGAAACCATTGCCACCAGGAAGCCCTCCGAGACCCCTGTTGGCGAAATTACTACATTTCAGAGACAAGGAGACTGTCCTACGCACTGCACGCAACATGCAAGAGCTTAAATACAATGGTTCTCGAATATCCATATTTCCTGACTACTCTGCGACCACCCAAAAACAAAGAACAGCGTTTACCGTGGTCAAACGATGATTACGTGACAAGCAGCTGAGCTACAGTATGTTATACCCAGCCAAATTGAGAGTGATAAGTGATGGCAAAACTCAATTTTTCCTCTCACCTGCAGAAGCCTCCCGCTGGTTGGATACCCTGGGATAGCGATTGTTTACACAGCCTTGCGGTCGTTCAGGCCCCCTAAATGGACAATTCTACGGCATGGCCAATTGGTGACATTGTGACCCCACAATGAGAAACTGAGCTAATACTGAAAACCAGAATTTATATTTGGAATGTTACCCAGAGAATATTGGGTTTCCTAAGCTGCTGCAATTGGAAAGAACTTGTACTTTCTGACACTTCTCTTTATCCGAAAATCCTGGGTGGAACT
The DNA here is from genome assembly GCA_018402905.1 of Glandirana rugosa. NCBI lineage: Eukaryota > Metazoa > Chordata > Amphibia > Anura > Ranidae > Glandirana > Glandirana rugosa. The sequence goes on along the minus strand of BLSH010214066.1, from coordinate 2,124,027 downwards.
GTTGGTTTGGGAAGCAGGACTGATCCTGATGGGCATGAATGCTGTGACAACCACCCGAAAAGTGAGACTCACCTGGTAAAAGTATACTACATCTGACTCACTAGATCCTTTTCAGGGGTCTTTACTGCTCGAAACGGACTAGTAGAGCATACTTAATAGACCAGTTATGGTCACTACTTCTGTTTTGTTTATGGTTTTGGAACACAAGCTCATTACAGTTGGGGACAATGAGCAGGGAGGTGGGGAGGGAAGGGGGGGACTGAGCTGGGAACAAAATTACATTTTAGATATGGGCTTTTCCAATGATTACATACACCACTTGACAGATAATTACATCATTGGAGTACTAACAGAATGGTATTATCTTATGTTATTAATATGGTTGGGACCTTGGGAGCCCCTTGGACTCGCTGCACCCCCACACTTGATCCCTTTGGTAGCATGTCCTCACCTCTCCAGATGGGTCTCAGGTGCCTAACGTGGAATGTCCGAGGCCTAAACTCTAGGTTTAAGCGCTCTCTGGTATTTGCATACTTAAAAAAAACAAAAGCCCAAATTATTCTCCTGCAAGAGACCCACCTGGTTGGGGCTGGGGTCATGGCGCTGAAGAGACAACAGGTTGCACATGCTTTTCATGCCACATACACAACCTATTCTAGGGGTGTTTCTATATTGGTTCTGAAGTCTCTGCCTATACAGGTGGTAGAGGTGCGTACGGACCCACAGGGATGTTATGTGGCCTTGATTTTCAAGTATCTTGAAACGCTATATACTGTGGTAAATGTATATATCCCTCCACCATTTGATATACAGAGACTGAATGATAGTATAACGAATATTCTTCCTATGATACAAGGAAATCTTATTGTTGGAGGTGATTTCAACATGGTCATGGACCCGGTGTTGGATAGATTGCGTTGCAATAGACCGCAACCCCACGCTTTGAAAGATTGGGCCACAACATTCGAATTAACAGAGGTATGGCGCTGGAAGTTCCCTGATAAAAGGGAGTTCTCATGCTCCTCGGAAACATACAAATCCCTCTCATGATTAGATATGTTTATTCTCCCTGCCGACCTTCTGGCTTGCGTGGAGAGAATTGTATACCTACCCAGAGCAATATCTGACCATTCACCATTAGTACTCACCCTGAGAGTGTCTAGACCTGGGGAGAGCCAAGTGTGGAGAATGTGTCCCTACTGGTTGGCAGAACCAATGGTCCTATATAAGTGTGCTGAAAATATCCCTAAATATTGGTCGGAGAACCAGCAGAGCACCTCGGAACTAGTGGCATGGGACGCATTCAAGGCAGTAATGAGGGGAACCTATATGGCGGGAGTATCTGAATTTAAAAAGTCGGTAGGTAAACAGGAGGCTGAATTGGCGAAAAAATTAAGAGAAGCTGAGGAGCAATATGTTAGAGACCCCTCGCCTACCCATTACCAACAGAGAGTGGAAGCACAAAGAGCATACACACTGGCCTTGACGGCCAAAACTAAAAAAAACCTTTTATACCAGCAGCAGAGAATCTGTGATGCTGGCGATAAAAATGGAAAACTCTTAGCATATCTTGCCAAACCCATACTGGAACCCATTACTATATCTAACATTTATGACACCTCCAATTGTCTCCACTCCACACAAGATGGGATAACAAAGGCATTCCTACAATTTTATAGTGATTTATACAAATCCCAAGCCCGCTCCACCTGAACTGTATGAGTTTGTGGATAAGATAGACCTGCCCATGCTCACAGATGAACAAAGATTAGCATTGGAGGCCCCTATTTCCATTGAAGAAATAGAAGCTGCTCTGAAGGCTTTTCCAAAACATAAAACCCCGGGACCGGACGGGTTCCCAATTGAATGGTATTTAACACACAGTGAGGCCCTGATCCCTAGGTTACATCAATTATATTCTACAATCTTTGAGCAAAAAAGCTTACCTGTGTCTATGCGTGAAGCGCTGATAGTACTCATACCCAAACCTAATAAAGACCCACTTTACTGTGAATCTTACAGACCAATCTCGTTAATAAATACGGATCTGAAGGTTATATCCAAAATCCTGGCTACCCGCATCAATCGGGTGATAACACACCTGGTGACTGCGGACCAAACAGGGTTCATTCCAGGAAGGTCTACATATTCTAATATACGCAGACTTTTCACCGTTGTGCAATCGCCCAACACCGCACAAATACGTAGAGCAGTAGTATCTATAGATGCTCACAAAGCGTTTGACTCTGTGGAATGGCCCTACCTGCAATATGACCTTGAACGTTTCGGTTTTGGCAACAATCTACTTACATGGATCCGTATCCTGTATAATCAACCCCTGGCACGTATTAGAATTAACGGGCATATTTCTAAATCCTTTACTATACATAGGGGAACCGGACAGGGGTGTCCCCTCTCCCCTTTACTATTTACGTTAGCAGTGGAGCCCTTAGCCTGCATCACCCGGAGTTCACCTGACTACCGGGGCATTCGGGTTGGAGCGGTGGAGGAACGTATCTCACTTTATGCGGATGACCTCCTGCTCTACCTCTCCGATCCGAAGGACATGATAACGACCATACTTCGCCTTCTTACTGAGTTTGGACATTTTTCGGGCTTCAGAGTGAACTGTACTAAGTCCAACCTGTTTCTTGTGGACCCAGACCTTCAGAGTAATATACCGCTAGACTGTCCCCTAAAAACAGTAACCTCCTTCAAATACTTAGGTATTGAAGTACAGCTGCCTATCACAAACTTTATACCTAATAACCTCCTACCCTGCATAACACTGTTTAAAAATAAATTGAACGTTTGGACTAAAACTGCCCCTTACACTGATGGGCAGAGTGAACCTTTTCAAGATGGTATTTTTACCTAAATTCCTATATATTTTGGCTAATAGCCCAGTGTATATCCCTAAGAAACTTTTTCAGGACATTAACTCTGACCTGACAACTTTGCTCTGGTATCCCAAAAATCCGAGAATTGCTCTTGGAACACTGCAACTACCTATATTACAAGGAGGCTTAGCCTTACCAGACCTCAGACGATACTATTTTGCAGCACAGTTAGTTCATATACATTGGTGGCTGTTCCCGAATATGGATAACGCTGCTACAACGGCTGAAGCAGCAATACTCTCCTCATACGAAACTCTAGTAAATCTAATATACCGCAGGGTCACTCCTGATGTAGATGGGTGCGAAATGCTACAAACCTCTTTCAAAATTTATAATAATTGTCTCACCCTGATTGCGGAGGAACCAACTGCTGTCTCACCCAATCACCCTATCTGGTTCAACCCTACACTCCCCAATTTCCAAACTATTCCAGATGCCCGAATGTGGGCAAAAAAAGGTCTAAAATATATACACCAATTATATGATCGGGGACAAAAGCTGGGGATACCGCGAACATGGTACTTCCGATATATACAACTAAAACATGCAGCTATGGTACAACTTGGGCTCCGAGGGGTACAACTCCAAAATTCTGAGTTAGAAAGGGCACTTCTGCAACCCAAACATGTAGGCCTGATCTCCTCATATTATAAACTGCTGGGGCAAAGAAATCATGCTCGCCTGCAGTCTCTGCGAATTCAATGGACAAAAGATTCATATATATCTCTCTTAGGCAACTATTCCATCATAGGGTGGGACTATGATGGCAAAAAGATAAACATGCCACATCCTGGATTGAAACCTAGAATCTAGTTGATTTTTTCTTCAGAAAATGGACTTTAAAGGCATGTCAGGTAGAAAAATATAATATACTTTATTTGTTACAAATAGTAGCATCCATGTGCTCACAATACATGATTATTTTTTAAAAAAGGAATCTATCAATAAAAGATTGCATGCATAAATCTCGGATTCATGAAAATCCTAAAACAGTTGGCATCAATTCATGTATGACTCTCCGGGGTCATTCAACTGGGAAGTTGAGTCCCCGGTGAATCAACATGAAATCGATCCCCACTAGTCTGGGATATATCCCATCATAACCTGGTTTGTCAATATACAACCGTGATCTTGATACAGAGTATTATGAATGTGCAGACAAAGTAGGCTACATTGACGGGACTCCCAGTAGATAGGATGAAGGATAATATCTTGTTTGCTCAACTAGTTTCGCGCATAGCGCTTCATCTGGAGCGTAAGGGTCAATCTAATAAAATGAACAACATACATATTAGAATTTTGAAAAAGCATGTCTACAAAAATACTCTTATTTCTCATTTGTTAATACACTGCAACAAATACATGTAAAGCGGAAACCACTCACATGATAAGTACCATGTGTTCGTATGCCAACAGTGTTAGGTCCTTCCCCAGGTGTCCTAGGGAACCACTACCCCAATTGGGGGAGGGTCTCTCAATGGGTGGAAACTGTCACCATGCCAATCAACGTCCCCCACCAGCAAACAGAACTGCACCAGGCTAGCACGGGGGTCTAGGTGTAAAAGTAAGAAAAACTTAATGTTTGATACAACTTAAAGGTCATTGACCCCAATAACATGTAATGTAAAACCACAGTCCGTAATTACCTGAGGGTATTGTATTATAAGGCGCGATGTCCAAAGAACCAGATACACCACAGAACATATGTATATATATATATTAGTTCCCTTAGAACAATGGTGTCAGTATTGCAATCTATAGTTAGAGGGATCTTTTGTAGGAAACAACTTTATGGGACTTCAGACTGCCATCACTTCATTTTTACGCCCATCCCGGCAAATGTGGAGTACGTCCAGCTCCAGGGATGCCACACTATAAAGTGCAAACACATAAGCATATCCATGAAATTAAATGACCCCAAAGGTCATGTACAAAGTATTGAAAGCATGGATCACAAGGTTATCACCCATTGCATGACTCACCAAGTATGGTCGCCTGTGGAATAATGCCTATGTCAACGCAGGTGTCTCAAGGGTCCTGTGTGGGCTGTCAGGTGGCTTATTAGTCCACTGTTCCCATCCTACCTTATATAGGATACCCATAGGCCCCAATTGATGGCGTTCGTCTCCACACCCCGCCAAAACGGCGGCGTGTGACGCCATGAACCCGGCTGATCCACTGCGCGTGCGCGGACCTCCCCCCGTATCCTAGGCGACGAGTGCGTCAAGGGAAGTAGACGCTTGCCGTTCCAGGACCGAAGGGAAGACTCGTCCACGCACCGCAGTGGCTGGGGAGCTCCCCCTGGTGGGTGAACTCCCCTGCCGCAGTGTCCATAGCACAGGGCAGATCAATAAAGATCAGCCACCGTGCAGGAAACTACGGCGCTTTCAGCCGCATGCCAGCCCAAGGGCGCATAATGTCCAGTCCGCTCAAGGGGACGGAGTATGGACAAAAGATATCCCAGATCTCACTGAGGAAAATTGGGAAGAACTTATGGATGCGTATTTTGTCACTGCAATCTCCGCTAGGCATCGTATGATACAGTTACGCATCTACCACAGAATATATTACACTCCGTGGCGTCTCTTTCGCATTCACAGACGCAGTGATCCTGTTTGTCAGAAGTGTAACAAAGACACGGGCACACTGCTTCACATGCTTTGGGAATGTGAAAAGATTCGACCGTTTTGGTCGCAAGTAACACACTTTGTCTCCCATAACTTTGAACTGCCGAATATCTGCAGCCCAAAGTGGTGTATATTGTCAGTCTTTGAAGATATTCAAATGGGCACATATCAGAAACAGTTCCTACATTTCCTTTTATTCTATGCAAGGAAAACGGTGGTACTGCAGTGGGTCCATACTACACCCATACAGATAGATGCCTGGAAAAATCTAATAAACCAAGTGCTACCCATTTATAAACTTACATAAGCTAGAGGCTGTCCTAATAAATTTGAGAGGATCTGGGGACAATGGAATGAAACTTCTGACACTTGTGAAACCCTAAACAATTGAGGTGCTGAGCTCTGGGACTGATGTGTGGAGAGGGTGATGTAATTTGAGGGGGTGCGGAATGGGTGCTGAGGGGAAGGTCCCTGTCAACCACTGTGTAACGTGCTGCTCCGATGTTGTATGTCAATGTGTTAAATTTTGTACTGTCTATTCAGTTTTGGTTGATGTTAACGGAGATTTTGTTAAAAACATGTTTCTGTGCATGTAAAACAGTCAGTAGTTGACAGTGATAACTGTACAATGATTACCTCTATATTCTGTACGAGAAATGTATGATGAAACATTACTTCATATCTTATAAACCTTTATCAAAGATGTTAATGTGATGTGATGACACTGACAATAAACTACAGTTTAAAAAAAAAAGAAATAGATTAGAGCTCCAAGATCCAAAAAGCAGAAAAAAAGTTCAAAATGAAAATAAATTAATAAAATGAATGATAATAAAGAAGAATTCCTTATCAAGAAAGAAATATCAAAGCTAGCAATGAAAGGAAAGAAGGTTTCCCCTATGACCTGTATAACACCAGCAAACAACTATAGGAGTAAAAATCAATGCATTCAAGTTTTTAGTACTTTCCAGTCAATATAAATACACCTCCCAATGTATCTTATGTCATTGCAAACAATACACAAAATCCCAAATTATAAAAAAAAACATATAAAAATGTGATATTATGGATGTAGTACATGTTCTCCAGAGTAGGGCTTCTCCCTCTCGGAAAGAATAGGTCTTCCCCTCTTGGAGAGCACCATATCTGTATAGGAGGCAGGGCTCTATGAACAGTGTCATTTTTGTTTTTATTATGGGGATTAACGCAAACCTCACAAAACTACCACTGCAGTGCACTAGTAAGTGTATCCAGATACTTAAACTTAGCTTAGTTTTCATATCACAACCTGAGAGTCCCATAAATCAAGACGCTATATCGGGGGTCAGCAACCAGTAGATTGCGGTCGGGTGACTGGTAGATCTCGGTCTGGGTTTGCTGACCCGCCATTCCAGAGCATCAAACAGAGTGCACTACTAGTAAAGTTGGAGCTGTAGTAGGGAGCAAGAGCTGCATATGCCTATGCCGATGCCTCCTCTGTAGCGCTGGCTCCTGTCCCACGCAGAGTGATACCAACTGCACTCCACCTCTTATCCCGGCTAGCAGTCTCCAGAGAGGTGCCAGCAGCAGGAAAGAAGAGATCTTCAGGTCAGTGTGAAGCAATACATTGGACATTATAGTATAGGGCTGCTTTCACACTGATGTGCTGTGATTTGCCCACACCGTGGGTGCAGTGTACCTGCAGCTTTCCTGCAGGTGTGCTGTGCTTAGCCATAGACTTCTCATATATCCTGCTGGTTTCATGCACTTTCTGAATGCAGGAGTTTAGTTGCGCTTTCAGAAAGTGCACCACACCTGCAGGATATAATAGAAGTCTATGGCAAAGCTCAGCTAACCCTGGAAGGTCGCATATGCACTGGGCTGCACCCGCAGTGCAGGTAAACCGCAGAACATCAGTGCGAAAGCAGCCTTATATGGGGATCAGAACAGTAAGGGTTCATTTAAATTTGTAGTTTGGCGGGTGGTAAAACAACATAGTTAAGATGTGTTTTTACCACCCCTGCCCCAACCATACCCCCTTTAGCTGCAGTGGCTAGGAGTGTACACATGTCACAGCCGCAGCAAGAGTTATACACCCTGTCATGTTTGGTGGGTGTAGCACCTGCCAAGCATGACCCACTCAAGTGAACGAGGCCGCTCTGCAAGTGCCCTGCAACCTTGTGCAGTACAGCAAATGAAGGGTTAAAGCAGGCAGCGTTGTGTTGTTTTCTCACCACCTGCTTTAACCCCTTGAACCCCGCATATTCATGCAGTTGCATGATGCTTTCAGATTGGCACCATTTATTTGAATGGGTTGCATTTGGCAGATGGCAGCACCCACCAAAACCAACAGGGGATTTAATTCCTGCCGCAGTATGTGTACACCTTTGGCTGCTGCCTTAGCAGCTGAAGGGGTTAGGGACTAGGGGGTGGTAAATCCGCAACTCAACCTCAGGGTTTTATCATCCCCAGCTTTGTGTTTACAAGCCCTAAGCGTGCCGCTACCAAATGCAACTAAGGACTCATTCACAAGTGCAGCAGACACTGCTACTTCTCTGAAAAGGGATCCCAGGTGTTTGACAGGTAGTAAGGAGGCGATATGTTGCCTCCTCATCACCTGATTTAAACCCATGATTGCTGTGCAATGCACTTGATTGCGACATGGTAGTATGGCAATTAGATGTTTATATCAGGTGTGAGGGAGCAACACTGGGTGACCCTGTGCTCGGTGATCTTTGGCTTCTCCCATGCTGTTCAGGTAGGTCTCCACCTCTTTAAGGTTGCCTAGCCCTGAGTTATATTATGTGTTGTGACGGTATGCGAGGCGCAGTGGTAGACTGATGCTACCTGTCACCTCGTATGCGTTCATTGGGACTGGTTTAAACAGAGTCCGGTCCGGATTTTACCAACCACCGTGGAAGGGCTGGTTCCAGTCCGGAGTTTGTGGTCCACTGGAGTCCACCTGCAGGTGGCTTAAATAACCAGGAAGAGAACACACTCTAGCTCTGACCTGGAACTCAGAGGGGAATCTGAGGGAGCTCTGTGTCTGTTTGGACTTTAAAAGACAAGGTTTGCATTTTGGCTTATATTTTGTGGGTGTCGGGGGCCAACCCCACACCGTATAGTGAGGAAACTATTCTGTTTAGTTTAGTGTCAAACGGCAAGGACTTATTTTCTGTTTCGTTTGTTTTAACCTGCAAACCTATTTTCTAAAATAAACCTGGCAAGCCGCCAGATTTGAAAGAAAGCTGTCTGTACACTGACTATTTTCCTCAGGAAAGATGATCCCCATAAGCTAATCCCCCACAGTGTATATACTGATGGGCAAATTAATGGATTTTTTTCAGTTTGATGTTAAATTTTATTCTAAATGTAATGTTAAATCAAATGATGCATATTATACATGCAATTCTGTTGAACATAAAAGCATTTTATCAAACAAAACAAACAGAACATTCCTGATGCTCATTGAAAGGGTTTAAAGAATGTCAAACTGATCAATAGGAGATGCTGTTTAACTAGTCAATGTGATTTTGGATTAACAGTTTAGTAAATGGCTTCTTGTAGACATGGTGAATCTTTCTTGAGACTATGAATAGAACATTATTAAGGCTGAACACTAGAAGAAACTATACTGTTCTACTTCCATTCGGGAAAAAAGTCACATGAAAATTCTTTTTATTATTTCAGTTATTTTTGTATTATTATTCAATAGAAAAAGCTATTAGGACAGAATAGACATTAAAGCGGAGTTCCACCCAAAAATGGAACTTCCGCTTTAAGCACTTCTCGCCCCTTTACATGCCACATTTGGCATGTAATTTTTTTGGGGGGTGGTGGGGAGTGTGTCCCCAGGTTCAGAGGGACTTCCTGTCCCTCTTCCACCTTCCGCCTCTGGGCCGCCTAGGCGACTCCTCCTCTCCTCCTAGGCGGCCCCTCCCTCCTGGCAATCTTCTGGGACACGACACAGGTCCCAGAAGATTGCCTGGCCACTAGAAATGCGCAGCGCGACTCGAACATGCGCAGTGGGTGCCCGGCCGTGAAGCCGGGCCGGGTGCCCACACTAGGAATGGCGGGGCCGTCGGGAGGAGGGGGGAGACGAGCGAGGCTTCGGGCGAAGCCATCGCTGGACCGGGAGACAGGTAAGTTACAGTTTATTAAAAGTCAGCAGGTACACTTTTTGTAGCTGCTGACTTTTAATAAACAAAAAAAAAGTGGAACTCCACTTTAAGGCCATGTGGCTATACTTATTAAAACTATCTTGGTGGTGGTGGTGGTGGTGGTGGTGGTGCAACAAAATCTGGAGAAATGAGGCTCATTGTGGTGGATTTACTAAAGGCAAATAAGCTGTTTAATTTGCAAGGGAAGTTGCACTTCCCCAGAAGTTTGTAAATGAGGTGAAGTCCTTTGTTATTTTCTTTGCACATACAGTAAGTGGGTATTCTTTAAAAGTAAACTTTCACCACATTCACTACTCTGAGGTGACAATTCCCATGCAAAGTGCAACTTCCCTTGCAAAGTAAAACTCATACTAATGAGGTATGAGATTTGTGGAAATTACCAAGCCAAACCAAGAAAAGGTGACTACCCCAAATCATGACAAAACAATATAAAGATTGGCTTTGGAAGACAGAAGAAAAACATAATGGCACCAAATAACGTCTTAAAATAGCGGTGTGTCAGTAAGCGAAAGAACGATTTGAGTCTATCTATTTCAGGATAGATAGAAAGTAAGAATACTAAGGAAGAAGCCATATTTGAAAGTTACTGAGAGGAAAAGATGTGTTTTGTGGGCCAAAGAACACGCACCCTGGACAGTTGAAGAATGGATAATGTAATGTAGAATGATGAAACCAAAATTTTGGGAAAGATTGTGTGAAATATGTCCATAGAAGAGTCAACAAAGCTCTGATTCTAGAAGGTACAACAAGGAAGCATCCTAGCAGTGTTGCCAACCTCTCGCAGCGTTTTTTACTGGCAAAACATGGAACATTTACTGGCGGAGCACATTTTTTATTGGCACCTTGCAAAATAACAGAACTCCTATGAAAAACTAAGACAATTGATATTTAAACACAACATGGAAGCACTGACAATACCCATATCAAGTAATTTGCCTGGTTTACACTTAAAAAATCAGCACATCATGACTAGAGTTGAGCGAACACCTGGAAGTTCGGGTTCTGCTGGTCCGTCCGAACTTCGTGACAAAGTCCGGGTCCGGGTCCGGACGGAACCCGAACGATCGCACGGACAACGAACCCCATTGAAATCAATGGGGACCCGAACTTTTAGGCACAAAAATGGCTGTAGGAAAGTCCTGGAAAGCCCCAGAGGGCTGCAAAAGGAAGTAAAATGGGGGTAAGGGTAGGGCAAGTGCCCTACAAAAAAATGGGGACAGGGAAATAACTGTAAATATTTTTAAAAAAATAAAAACATAAAAAAAGCAAAAATGGAGGTGAATGTGGATCATCTTCAAACTGTGTCTGAAAAGTATTAATTAACGGTAGAAGCCATATAACTGTTCTAAAATCATCTTCAAACTAGGGCAAGTGCCCTACAAATAAATGGGGATAGGGAAAAT
>BLSH010214066.1:2080451-2107291 GCA_018402905.1 Glandirana rugosa | reverse complement strand
CATTTTGAATACATCCTCCTAAACAAACTAGAGACACATAGTAGATTCCGATAAGTGAAGTAACCCATATATATACACTCCCAAATCTTGATGTAATTCTAAACCGTTGTTTCGGATCTTCGACTAAGAAATGATACGTGTCGACGTGTGGTCTAAGACAAACGTGGTCAAAATCATTTAGAGGGGTACTAGAACTACATAAAAAATCGGGAGTCGGTTGTCATACTGATCTGTACGCTGGGTTCTAATGTTACGAGGATACTACGTCCCAACGGTTGGTAGTCATTTAAATAACTGTCAAACATTTTAAAAAAATGTTGACACCCGAACGATTTTTGAAATGTCCGGGTCCGGGTCCGTGCCACGGACACCCTAAAGTTCGGTACGGACCCGAACGTTACAGTCCGGGTTCGCTCAACACTAATCATGACAAATTATCAGACCCTGATATTTATAGACAGTTGTAAAAAAATTTTACAAACTGTCAATAAATTTACTGATGGTTGGCAACCCTGCATCATAGGAGCATTGTAATCTTGGGTCGCATGTCTAGTCATACTGTTGGCTGAGGGCTAAAAAATACATCAAGATCATGGGGAGATTTACTAAAACTGGTGCAAACAGAATCTGGTGTGCAGCTGTGCATAGTAAAGAATCAGCTTCTAGGCTTTGTTGCCAAATCTTAATGTAGTTCTAAACCCTCACATATATATACCCAATGAAGTGAATAGCCTTAGATGATACACAGAGATCAAACAAATCCTCCTACATAAGTTTTACTTGCTTAACTGCATTCTTTTCCTCTTTACACCCTTTTAAATGTGCATATTATGTTAAAAATCGTTCTTCATCTGTCAGCAAAACAGAGAAGGCGGTGGAGAGGCTGCAGTTGCACTGTGTGAGAGCTGATTGGATTGCCTGTCTATATAGGCAGAGGAATGAAGGAACATGCAAAGCTGTATTCTTTATAGACAAGCTGTGTGCTTATCTCCCTTCTCGAAAACAAATTTTAGCTCACGCTATCTCACCTGTCAGAAAAGCTTCTCAGAAGTGACTCATGCTGATGACAGAGGAATGAAGCACCAGAGAGAAATGCCACTTAGAGCTTCAAAGAGAGATAAGTAAACACTATGGATATATGTACTTAGTTCAAAATTCATGACTGGGGTTTGCAACCACTTTAATTGAACAAGATGAAGTTAGAAGATGATTGGTTACTATGTGCAGCTGCATCAGATTCTGTGTGGCCCATTTTTAGTAAATCTCCCCCATATTACAACTAAAATGTCTTATTTATGCAGATTATTTATTCCCTCACACTTTGAAGGATTTTCATTTCCAGTGAAATACTGCTCCTTGCCATTTTGTCAAGCAAACCTCAGACTCATATAATCTACAGTATAATAAAGTGCTGGTATCATATTTGTACTCCACAAAATCCTAAAAATTTAATGCATTCTTTGCCAAAAAAGGTGCAACACTTTTGCTTCTCGGGCCCTATTTCACATGGGCGCCTTTAGATCCCATGAGCAAGGAATCTGTGATCCAGATTTCCTTCTGAATAAGAGCAAAACAGGAAGGGTGTCACTTTTATATCCTGCATTTAAAAACCGGAGCTTTTCAGACCCATTTTGGATTAATGGGAGGCTGGCTGTGTCCGTTTACAACAAACTATCTCTGATCCGTCACATTTAGGTCTGTAATAAAACACAGATCTTTTCCATTTTTCAGACCTGGATAGACTCAGAGGTCATCGGGTGTAAATGGATGCATGCCCAAATATTGAGCATCCAATCAGGTCTGTTTGAAAAACTGACAGGTGGTCCTGATTATACTGCCCATGTAAAAGGGTCTTAAAGGCCCAGCCAGATATTGACAACATTGTACATAGCCCCCAGCAGCCATACCAGCTTTAACTCTTTCCAACTCTTTGCTGTCCACAAGGTTTAAGAGTGTGTCTATTGGAATGTTTGGCCATTCTTCCAGAAGCGCATTTGTGAGGTCAGGCACTGATATGGATGAGAAGGCCTGGCTCGCAGCCTCCACTCTAATTCATCCCAAAGGCGTTCTTTTGGGCTGAGGTCGGGACTCTGTGCAGGCCAGTCAGGTTCCTCCACCCCAAACTCGCTCATCCATTTTTTTTATGCACCTTGCTCTATGACCTTGGTCCTGACCTCAACCCTATCGAACACCTTTGGGATGAATTAGAGCAGAGACTGCAAGCTAGGCCTTCTCGTCCAACATCAGTGCCTGACCTCACAAATACGCTTCTGGGAGAATGGTCGATGGACATTCCCATAGACACACTCCTAAACCTTGTGGACAGCATTCCCAGAAGAGTTGAAGCTGTTATAGATGCAAAGAGTGGGCCAACTCAATATTGAACCCTATGAATTCAGACTGGGATGCCATTAAACTTCATGTGCGTGTAAAGACAGGTGTCCCAATACTTTTAGTAATATAGTGTACATGTATCATTTCTGTTTGTATAACTAGGATCTAAATGGTATATACAATTGTACATTTGTAATAAAATGATTTATACCATGATGAGTTTTAGCACTTTTTTAAATACATATACTCTGTACCATTCCAAATTAGACAAATATAACATTTTCCAGTACAGGCAGTCCCCTAGTTATGAACATCTGACTTATGAACGACTCCTACTTACAAACGGAGGGAGACAACAGGAAGTGAGAGGAAATCTCCCCCTAGGAAGGGAAATTCACTCCTGTAAGAGTTATTATGGGAAAAAGGGGTCTCCACTGATGCTTTATCACCAAGGTTTGTTTCCACAACAACCCAAAATTTTCAAAATCCAATTATCATTGGGACAGGAAGTGAGGTGAAATCTTCTGAACAGAAACATAGACAGCAAAACAAACATTACAGGGGTGTTACCCCCTCCCTATGCTATTCAAAAAGATTAAAAATATTTGTTTTGGCTGAAGCTACACTTAAAAAATGTACCTGTTCCCACTTACAAACAAATTCGACTTATGAACAAACATACAGTCCCTATCTTGTTTGTAACCCGGGGACCGCCTGTATCCAGTATTCCAGTATCCAGTTGTGGCCACTAGTGTATACACCTCAACTAGTTAGTTGGCAAAGGTCGGGGGGAGCTTCACAGGATGTGAGTGGCCATTTGTTAAATAGAGTTATGGAAAGAGTGGTGTGTGGGTCCTGTAGATGTTGGATTTAGGGATGAGTAGAGCCTGGAGTCTTCCTGCACCTTTGGTGGGTGTATTATAAAGGAGGAGAGACTGAAGCAGTGTACTGCAGTGACATATTAGAAATTTGTTATTTTGGCCTGTCCCTATCTAATGCTGGCCTATTGCTGTGATCTGCAGCCTCACTGACCAATAGTGAAGTGTAGATCAAAGAGCCAGCTTTCTAACTAAAGTCGGTGTTTGCTGAAGAAATTCCCCTGGGCTTTGGGGCTCTCCTCTTAGGCTTAGAACTTAGACCACCTAGCCTGGCTAACTTCTTTGAGACAGAACTCCCAATACTATTCCCGACTAAAGTCCTAATAGGCCCCTTTACACTTTGAAGTCCTATGTAAATATTCTGCAAGCAATATTTCTGCCTGCCCCCCCCCCCCCTTTAGACTTGGGCCAGTGGTTTAATAGAATACATGGGAATGAATAAGGAAATTTACAGTAATTTCTTACTTTGGTATGTAACTTTGCTGTTCTGAATCACAAGGGCTTTTTTCAATGAAAAATAAAGTGCACTAACCCATATCAACAAGATTACTTTACTGAAGCCAAACAGTGCAAAAAAAGAAATTGACTGGTTGCTTTAAGCATTGAGACTCACACTTTGCTTCTTGAACTTATTCACTGAATCAGCCCAATAATCCTGTGCATAGAGACTAGCAGTGGGATCTTTAAAAGTGGTGGAATAAAAAAAGAATAATGAAAACCTGGAAAACACAAACAAAGACATAACTATAGAATAGAGAATAATCATACAGCAAGTGAGAGATAATGGCCATAGAATAAGGAGATAGAACATTGCCTAAAGTATCAGTGACAAGCCAGACGGGGGGGAGTGGATTAGCAAGAAAAGGCATGAAAGATTTGGTGTCGTTATAGCAACTCCCTCCAATAGCCCTTTTCAGCCGGGCTGCAGGAACACGACTTTAATTAAAGTGCAGAACAGGGGGTTTTGTATTCAACTCCCCAGCCATTTGGTTTCAAAAATGGTTAATACGTTTCCTACTCCCTTTGATGCATAGAAAAGCATTCAGACACAATGTGGGGATTTCCACACCAAGAACAGGCTAAGTTACCTCTCAATCAAATGTAGCATGAAATTTCTACCAGGCATTCCCTGTCAAAGCAGCAGGATCACACATCCTATTAACACTGATAATTACTAATGATTTATTAATGAGAACATGGCTGAAATTGTCTGAATACGGTTTGAAGAACTCATTTGGGGCCATCCACAATATGTCCAGGCAAATGCCAAGGCAAATGT
The DNA here is from genome assembly GCA_018402905.1 of Glandirana rugosa. Taxonomy (NCBI): domain Eukaryota; kingdom Metazoa; phylum Chordata; class Amphibia; order Anura; family Ranidae; genus Glandirana; species Glandirana rugosa. The sequence goes on along the minus strand of BLSH010214066.1, from coordinate 2,102,800 downwards.
GAAATATGGGGCCTGCATGCAATATCCATTGTAATGGGCTACAAATTTTTTTACACTCCAGTACTCATGATAGATGGACTCTCAAAGACGTGGTTTCTGGTCAAAAATACATATATATATATATATATATACAGATATATGAATAGGAGTACCTGCTAACAGGTGGTTGGAACTATATCCTCTACACATGCCCCATATATGCGATGTGGTTAGGCAGACAACTTGGTGGGGTGTAGCTGAAAGTGGGCACAGTTCTATGGACCTTGAGTTGCCAGATGTATTTCAGCCAATATAAAAAACATGGCAAGAAGTATAACTCTATAACTGCAGTAGCCACATGCCATTGAAGTCAGACAGTGTAGGGCTTATGACATTTAACACTTTAGTTTTCTATAGTCTTAAGGCATAGCACTGTCATGCATCTTCATCAGCATGAGAGATCCTGCACAGAACACCTCATTTGGCCTCACAGATAGCCCTGCTGGGCAGCAGTGAAAGTGACACTTCTGCATGTCGCTAACCATGACATTACCATGTTAACGCCTTTAGGCAATAAGCACAAGAAAGGACAAGTAACAGTTGTGCTTGCTGAAGCCTTGCTAGCTTGCTGTCTCAGAGCCCATCCAAACCACAGCATGCATGTTATTGAGCGCTAGCCTGCATTCCAAAGCATGCTATGATACAAAGTGTTCTTAACATGCATTGCAGTGCTTTTTTTTCTTTCAACTTGCCATGTTCTGTTTTTTTTTTTATTGATAGAAACCATAGAACATAAGGGAAATTGCCTTGTTTTTGCATTGGGACTGTGCCGGCAATGAAGCCCAATACTCCTGGTGCAAATGGGCCCACCACAATAACAATACAAACTTTTTATAGTTTGAAATGTACACGGCAACCCAAATAATAAGTGTAGTTCAGTGCCATTGTAAGCTTGTTTTAGGTTGTGAGAAAATGGGTCCAGGATTACTGTAAATTTAACAAGACTTTTCCACAATGTCTTTGCATATGGATTCTAATGCACACATAAGAGTGTGAAAAGACAAGAGCTCAGCTTGTGTTCTGGACACCCACTGGGCATTACCTCTCCACTGTGCTCAATACACATAAGCTCTCAGTAAGTACAGGTTTCACCTTGTGTTCTGCCACAATCAATTGAAGACAGACAACAGTGGGGTTGATTTACTAAGGCAAATAGACAGTGCAGTTTCCCTCTACAAGTGCAGTTGCTCCAGAGCTTAGTAAATGAGGTAAGGCTTCATTTTGCAAAGAGTATCCAATCACAGGCAAAGAAAATAAAAATACTGAATTTTTGCTTGCCCATGATTGGATGATGGAAGTCAGCAGAGGTTCCCCTCCTTTACCAAGCTCTGGAACAACTGCACGTGCAAAGTGCACAGTCTTTTTGCCTTTAGTAAATCAACCCCAGTGTCTATTCCCATTTGAGGTCATGGCACATTCATCTAGTGACTACAGGTTTTTACATGGGTGTTGGATTTTCTTCTGAATTTAATGACCTTCAAGGCTTTTGACTGTAGTACACCAGCTCAGCCAATCAGCATCTGTGAAAATTTGCTTGGCATGGAAATTGTCAGGTACAGTTTCTGCTGAGAGTACTTCATTGCTTTTTTGTTTGATATAAGTGTCAATGTCTATGCGGAGATCGTTCGGATTGTTCAGCTACCAATATCCAGCTACCAGGGGATGCCTGAGGCCAACCAGATTATTTGTGGTATATGCCTAGAAATGAATGTAACAAAATAAAGTAAAAAAAATGCTATTTTTCTTATGCATATTGTAAAATTGCGAAAATGAACAAACTAAATAGCGGTACCTCCCAGGAAAATGTTTTTCATTCATTGATTTGTTAAAACGAACTCAGTGACTTCTTTCTTTTCAGCTCCATTAAAGATGACTTTGGGGGTAAATTAATAAGTCAGAAAGCCTAATTGAGCTTCTGGTTTATAGTGGTTGATATACATGAGGCCTGGAGATCACAGGGGTCTCTGCTTTAGAAGTGGTAATTTATTTAGGAGAATCAGCCAGCATAGGCCTGACTGCAGGAATCCATTTGTGAAACGTGTTTATTTGCCAATGTCTTGGTTTCCTTTTTTCTCCTCTATCCTTCCTCGGCTTGGCCATTTCACTCTCACATATATTAACAGCCGTTCTTTTATATCCTGAGGGAACAGATGGAACAATATGTTGGGGAGGCAGGAGTGGGATTAGTCGTAGAACGATTTAGTGCTGAGATACAGTAGTGGATTTTCTGGAGCAGGACACCCAGGTTGTTTTTTGTGTGGGACAACAACTGGGGGTGGATCTGACACAAGTAATCTGGGCCTCAACCACTGCTGTAATGCAGCACTGCCACTGTGTCTTCAATGGACTGAGCATGTATTACAGCGGGAGCTTCAGGAGGTACAAGTTGAGATCCTACCTCCTCATTATCCACAACTGTGATCCTCAATTTCACACACTAGTAATCTTCAGAAAAGGAACAGCATCCACTTAAGTTTTTAAGGAAAGATTTTGTGGTTGAATCACATGATTCCGTTTTATTGGTAGTTTTTAATGCATAACATTATTTTTTTTATATTGGTTTTATTGATTATTCAATTTAAGCAGTCAGTTACGGCTCTCAAAACATTTAAAAAAAGTTTCCATTTTGAAGTGATATAGTAATTGCTACTTGATAAGATATGATTGCTTTATTGTCTATTCATCTGTGTATTTATTTTACTTTATCAAGCCTTATAAATAAAACTGGCTACACTAAGAGGAACTATGATAGAAAAAAAAAATATTTGTCTCCTATTCAAAAATGTTTCGTTTTCTTCCCAAATTTTAAGGAATTCAAACTTTATTTTAAAGTAGGGATTACTAGCTATATCCATGTTATAGCTTAAAAAATTGCTTCAAAACACGTCTAGCACAAATTTGAAAACACAATTATCATACAGGGCCATTCATTTTAATAGTAATTACCATACCATAAATACCAAAATTATTTCTGTCTTGAAAATGGAAATATTTACTTAATATATTTAATACTTTTGGCAAAAATTACAGATTTTTTTTCTCTGCGAAATACCACCCAAAATTGTTATGCTTAAAATAAACTTTTGCTTTGCCCTGCACAAACTTTTTTTTTCTCTCCCCTTTTTAGAAAATGTGTATTTTAGGCTCGGTTCACACTACAGCGACTTGGGATTCAACTTGTGTTGCCCCAAGTTGCTTGACATAATAAATCCCATTGAAGTGAATGAGAGCCATCTTAACATATACTACTGAAGTCGCTCAGACTTCAAAAAAGGTTCCTGTACTACTGCAAGGCGACTTCTATCCACGTTGTACCCATAGAATTTTATGGAAGTCGCCTCCAAGTCGGATCCCCATCTATATTGAAGCGACTTTACAGGAAAAGAAAAGAATTTACCAAGGTACTCACCACAAATTACCCAGACAACCCCCTCCCTTCCTTCTCTGATTGGCCACAGGCAAAGTCGCCTGGCATGGAGGTCGCTTTAAGTCGCGTTGTAAGTCGCGCTGAAGTTGCGTTCAAATCACCTAGCAAAGTCGGCCTGAAGTCAGATCGCCCCTGTGTGAACTGGCCCTAGGGGGTATATTGGTAGTTTATTTATTTTTGTGTTGGTGTTATTTTGTGTGTGTGTGTATCGAATCATTGTATACTGTGACTTTAAAAATTATTTTCCCACTATCTTTTTTATGTCATTAAAAAAATTAATAAATAAAAAGGCCAATGAGTGGTGTTCTGCCACAGGAACACTTCTAGGGAAAGAATTTCTGTAACCCTCAGGAACCATCTAAAACTCATTACACCCTTAAAAATGACCAAATATATTTTCGCCTTACCCATTGGGTCTGATTTACATGCAAACAGGCTGTTAACTTTGCAAGAGGATTTTTTCCAGAGCTTAGTGAACGTTATTATTATTATACAGGATTTATATAGCGCCAACAGTTTGCACAGCGCTTTACAAAATGAAGACAGACATTACAGTTACAATACAATTAGGTACAAGGGGAATCAGAGGACTTTGCTCCTTAGAGTTTACAATCTAAGAATGTGGTGAAATTTCACCCGATTACATGCAAGAAAAATAAACAAAGAAAACAACATTTTTGATTGTACATAATTGAATGATGTTAACAGAGCTTCAGTTCTTGTGAAAATTCCCTTACAAAGTGCAACTTCCCTTGTGAAATGAACAGTCTATTTAACTTTGGTAAATTAACCAAGTTGACATTTTGACAAAATGGCAAAATTTAATTAAATATTCTGAGGCTTGCAAAATTTTGTGTAAATAGAAACTGTTGATTTTGCTTATCCCTACTGGTGATTACACATATTGTCACGGGCAAACTGTGGGGGTTTAGGGGTAGTGCAGGATGTAGGAATGTAGGAAGCAAGCCCTTGATACTTAAAGGGGTTGTAAACCCTCAAGGTTTTTCACCTTAATGCATTATATATATTAAGGTGAAAAACCTTTTCACTTGCAGCAGCCCCCCCCCCAAGCCCCCCTTTACTTACCTGAGCCCAAAACAAACCCGCGGCAGGGACGAGCCTCGCAGCTCACCCGAGCTGCTTTGGTCCTCATTGGCTGGATTGATAGCTGGGGAGCCATTGGCTCCCGCTGCTGTCAATCAAGTCCAGTGACACGGGAGCCAGGGGGCGGGGCCGAGTCCCACTTTTTGTGTGAATACACGCAACAGCAGGACTCGGGAGCACGCCTGCATGGGTGACCCCAGGGGAGTGTGGTGGTCACTCGAGAAGAGGAGGAGCCCGGAGCACCATTGGAGGACCCCAGAAGATGGGGTTAGGGGCCACTCTGTGCAAAAAGCGCTGCACAGAGGAGGTGAGTATGACATGTTTGTTATTTTTTTTTTTTTTAAATCGGAGCCTTTAGTATCGCTTTAAGTTTTACAGGGCACACCTTACCAGCCTTTATATGTAGTCTCTGCACTGTTTAGTATTTTTTCCCTTGATTTTCTGCTAGTGATTCTACTAATGTCATACTTTGGGGTCGGTTTTACTAAAGCTGGAGACGGTAAAATCTGGAACAGCTGCACATGGTAGCAAATCAGCTTCTAACTTCAGCTTGTTCAATTAAGCTTTGTTGAAAAAAACTGGAAGCTGATTGGTTTCTATACAGAGCTGCACCAGATCTTGCACTTTCCAGTTTTAGTAAATCAACCCCTTTCTGTTTAAATATAACAATGCTCAGTCACTGCACTGTGTCAGGACAACATAAACTTTTCATTCTCCATACCAGAGGGGATAGGTTATGTAGTCCTCCGCAATAAATAGGAAAAAGTCATGGATAACAGGCAGCAATGGCAGAGTGCACAGGAAGTTATCAGCAGACAAAATTGCTGGCAGGATCAATACATATTTTTGCACTTATCAAACAGATGCAACAAAACACTTGCAATGGTGTATTTAATAGATCATGAGGGATCAAATAAGAGAAACTCATTGTTAGGGTTGACATACTATTTAACTTCTTAAACATGGATGTGTGCATATTTTGAATCATTGTAAAAATGTTCTATAAAGAACAGTACTAAACAAATCTCGTCACTTTTATGCATACAAGTTTATGTTGATTTTTCTTTTTAACTATACTTCTACATTGTTCAATACTAAGTAGACTATAATTGTACAGAGGAGACTATAAAGGCATCAAATAGAAACAGGTTTATAGGTGTTTCCACCTACATGCATAATGGCCGCTGCTCAGACCCTGAGGCTGCTGACACCTCTATAACACATGGATTACAGAAAGGATGGTCAACACTCAGTATAGCATTCAAAAATAATCTTCCTCTATTAGTAACCCATGTATAGTCGCTGTAAAACATCCAATGAGTTTCGTCCGTCAGGCCTTAATCATGTGACCGATAGATGTGTGGTATGCTGCTCGGGCTCCATGGAGCGGCCTTCAGGGGGTAAACAAACAAATTCATCCACAACAGCAGTGGAGAGTGCTGGCAAGGGATGGAGCTTGTAGCAGCTGCTACAATAGGCTCAAAGGGAAAGGGGTGACCCCTGGATGCCACACATCTAAGGTAACCTGCAAAGGTGGATGGAGTGGCAACCTCTGACCAGGCCATGCCCCCATATCATAGCTTGGAAGAGGAAAATTGCTCAGCGCATGTGATCACAGAGCAAGTGGAAGGATACTGCTGTATTTGTAATTGTTTGTGCTACAGAGTTATTTATGTCACTTCCTCTCCCTGGCAGCTGGGTTGAAAACCTCAGAGGAAGGAAGTAGTAAAAAGAAAGTCCACATGTCCTGTCCAAGGAAAAGCTGCTGTTAAATCCAGACCAGGAAGGGATTATTAGGCAAGTGTGGAAACTTCACACTGCACCTCATGCAACTTGGATTCTGTGCCACTCCACTCTTCCTCCAGACTCTGGGGCCTTGATTTCCAAATGAAATGCAACATTTTCCACAGCCTGTGATAATTTGGGGAGCCATGTCATCTGCTGGTGTTGGTCCACTGTATTTTATCAAGTCCAAAGTCAGCGCAGCCCTCTACCAGGAAATTCTAGAGCATTCATGCTTTACTTTGCTGACCAGCTTTTTGGAGTTGCTGATTTCATTTTCCAGCAGTACTTGGTTACCTGATGTAATAATCATGGTATCACTGTGTTTGATTGGCCAGAAAACTTGACTGACCTAAACCCCATAGAGAATCTGTGGGGTATTGTCAAGAAGAAGATGAGACACCAGACTAAACAATACAGACGAGCTGAAGGCTGCTATCAAAGCAACCTGGTCTTCCATAACACCTCAGCAATGCCACAGGCTGGTCGCCTCCATGCCACTCCGCATTGATGCAGTAATTCATGCAAAAGGAGCCCCAACCAAGTATTGAGTGCATACTATACATGGACATACTTTTCAGTAAGCCAACATTTCTGTATTAAAAATTCTTTTTTTTAAATTGGTATTATGTAATATTCTAGTTTTCTGAGACACTGAATTTTGGGTTTTCACTAGCTGTAAGCCGTATTCATCAAACTTATAAGAAAGAAATGCTTGAAATATATTACTCCGTGTGTAATGCATCTATATAAAATATATGAGTTTCACTTTTTGAATTGAATTACTGAAATAAATTAACTTTTTGATGATATTCTAATTTTATGAGATGCACCTTTATGTACAGTATCTCACAAAAGTGAGTACACCCCTCACATTTTTGTAAATATTTTATTATATCTTTTCATGTGACAACACTGCTGGCGGTTTAGACATTAATGGCTGTGTGTTGAGTTATTTTGAAGGAACAGCAAATTTACACTGTTGTAAAAGCTGTACACTCCTGTAAGTTGAACTTACACAGGATGCCCTTTTCACCCCCCCCCCCCCCCCCCCCCGTCCCGCTGACCTGTTGTGCGGCGATCTCCCGTTCTGGGCCTCGGTATAGCAGCCTCAGCCAACGTTTCAGAGCATTCTAATTGGTCGGCGCTGTCACATGAGCAATGAACCAATCAGAACCCGGCCTGTCAGCGGGGAAGAAGACGCGTGAATGCCGAAGGGATTTCTAAGCCTCGGATCCTTGAGGCTGTTACACCAAGTCTCAGAACGGGAGATCGCCCCACAACAGATCAGCAGAACTGGGGGGGGGGTGAGGAGGGCGTCCTGTGTAGGTTCACCTTACAAATTTTTCTGTAAAGGGGAACTTACCCTTTAAATGGTTAATCTCAGTATAAATGCATGTTCTGTGAAGCCCTCAGAGGTTTGTTAGAGAACCTTAGTGAATAAATAGCATCACGAAGGCCAAGGAGCACATCAGACAGGTCAGGGATAAAGTTGTGGAGAAGTTTAAAGCAGGGTATTTTATTTACTTGTTATTTTTTTTTTACACTGTCCTTTTAAAAAAAAATTTGAGTCATTTGTGTAAACATTCCTTGTAATAGAAAAAAAGCATGACAGGACCTCTTAAATATGAGATCTGGGATCAAAAATACCTCAGATCTCATATTTAGACTAAATGCAATAAAAAAGAAAGAAAGAAAAAAAAGAAAGAATGACAAAAATTGTCTCCTTTAAGATCATTGGGGCGGAAGTGACGTTTGAAGTCGCTTCTGCCCTTCAATGCCATGGATCCGTGGAGGGGGGCCATCTTACCCTCAGTCGGCATCCAGGCAGTGAAGGGAGCGGACCCGATCATCTCCGCTGCTACTGACGGATCCGGTAAGCGGCGGAGACAACCAGAAAGTGGCGGGCCCCGATAAAAGTGATCTTGCAGTGAATCTGCTGCAGAGACCACTTTTATCTGAAAGCCGACCGCCCACTGTTTCAGTAAATGCCAGGGTTATTGTGGCTATCTGCTACCATAACAACAGTATTCCACGTCAAAGTACTGTACGACTAATTAAGTGACCTCTGAAGGCAATTGGTTCCACTAGATTTTAGTCAGGGGAATCAGAGTAAAGGGGGCTGAATACAAATGCATGCCACACTTTTCAGATATTTATTTGTAAAAATTGTTGAAAACGAATTATCATTTTCCTTCCACTTCACAATTATGTGCCACTTTATGTTGCTCTATCACATAAAATCCCAATAAAAAACATTTACGTTTTCGGTTGTAACATGACAAAATGTGGAAAATTTCAAGGGGTATGAATACTTTTTCAAGGCATATATATAAACTGGTGACAGACGTATATCTGTCTCCTAGTTGTTATCTTACATGGACTATACCAGAGGATTAAAGCCTGAGATACAGTGTGCAATGCATGTATAGTGGTCACCTTGCTGTATGTTTGTAGATGAACCTATTTATTGCGATAGTTACATGCAGCACTTGTTGTTTTACTCTGTCCCTCTGTGTTCTATAGCTAATTTCAGCTTGGGGCTCAAAAACCAGCATAGGCTAGAACCAGGTTAGACATCTGATGGCCACTTGTGGTAGTTAGAGGTTCAGTTGCATGACATATTAGAAACTGCCAGGGACTAAGATACAGACTAGACAGGCTGAATCTGAGTTCCAGTGCCACTCTTCAGTTTCTGCTGGTGGGAATCTGCATTACAGGCTGGTTCCACCATGGTTGAGGGATCTCCCAATCATTGCTGATCTTGTCTTGAGGGTTCCAGCGCAAAGATGGATGACCCATCGCTATCATCCTCTGGGGCATGGACGTCCGCAGGTAGGGGCAAGGGGGGGCAAGTGCCCCCCCCCAGAACCAGGGATCGCAAGGTGTCTGCGCAGATTGTGAGCAGGTGCTGGAACACTCCATGTACCTGCTCCCGGCACAGGAAGGAAGATTACACTGTGGATGGCAGCCGGCAGGGCTTTCCATCATCCGGTGTTAAGACAGCACTGGCCTGCAGAACCTGCAGAAGCCTGTGCCAGGAGCCTGACCTGCCAATGTGAGTTATAGACAATTCTTTTCTGTGGGGGGAAGATAGCTCTGTGCGGGGGATTGGATATGTATACTGGCATAGCACACTCCTGGAATGTGAACCCTGTACATAGCACATGCCTGGTATCTGCACCCTGTACATAGCACACGCCTGGAATCTGCACCCTGTACAATGCACACGCCTGGAATCTGCACCCTGTACATAGCACACGCCTGGAATAAAGTCTGCCGTTTCCCTCTTTAAAATAAATAATTGCGAGTCGCGGCTAAGCCCCTCCCCGTCATGACATTGTCGAAAGGGGCGGAGCATGGGTGACCTTAAAATGATGCCCCCCCCTGAAAAAAGTTCTGTGGACGCCCATGCTCTGGGGCCCCTACAATTGAACTTTACTGCAATAGTCTTCTGGAGGTATCTTTATTAATAACTATATATACCAGGGTATATGTGCACAATTACCCCAGGACTCTTGTTGGGCCCTTTGCTTATAATACCTGTTTATACATTGGAGTTATGTACTGTTTTTAATCTTTTCTTATATAAATCTTGTATCATTTCTATACTGGCATGAATCGATATACCTATGGTTAATGCTATATGCTGGTTGCAGTGGTTCTTCTGCTCCCAATTACTTTGATTAGATAATTGGTTCATTTCCCAGGAAGGGAATCCCCTCTGTTCACAGAGGCCCAGTCCTGGGTGGAGGCACTACTAACTTTTTTTTATCAAACTCACTCTTCCACTTAGCAAAGGTTCTGGTTATCTTATTTACCTACAGGTTAAGCGCACTATGCCTTTTTGCAGGCTTTTTTTCAGCATTTGTAAAGGCATGTTTGTGAGGCTTGACCTTTTTTTATTTTTAGCTAATGGAAAGCTCGTTAATAGGGTAAAAGACATAAAACAAGTTTGTTAATACTTGTTTCTTAGGTGGTCCCATGGAAGTCTACTGGGACCAAAAAGCACTTGAAGCTCATGTATTTTATCAAACGTTGAAATTCAAGCTATGGTTGGGTGTGAACAGGCACAATTGAAACCCATGGGATATTGATGTTGAGTGTTTTGGAGCTTCAAGCTAGAAAACGTGCAACTGGGATACTGGAAAGGGTGGTACTAAGAGGCTTTGTACATAGTTTGTAGGCAGCATCTGCCTACCAAGGTGCGCCCTTGTTATGCGACAAAGCTGTTGTTGTAAAATGTATAGCACTAGCCTCTACATCTGGCACTGATAAGAGTATATGGAACAGAAAAGGAACGTGCATGATGGACACAAATTATTTCTAACAACCAAAGGTTAACAGGAATACAACTAGAGTAAGTCCGTCAGCTGACCTGAAACTATCCCCCACGCATAATGTTCAATAGGACAAGGTCAGAGCAGACATGTCACTGGCCCCAGTAACAGCAAGGCCAATGAATGATTCACAAATCAAACAACTGAGAAAGGATTCCAGAGAAGTTTGCGAGTAATACCAGACCTACTGCCCTCATTTATTTATATGTATTTGTAGGATTTACTTTCATTTCTTCTCTGTTGACATAGCCTATATGGCAGACAGACTTCCACGGCAATAAACAATTGTAAAGACAGTAATAGATATGATAACAATTATTACATTCATAAAGCTAGCCACACAAGAGCTCCTGGTCTCCTGCCATAAACCACTAGACCCTCTGTTTGTTTTTACCTGGTAACACATACACTGGGCTGAGCATGGTGGGTAAGATCCCCCCCGTAGGGTGCTACTTACAGTTCTGGATTATCTTGACTTAAAGAGACACTGTTACCAGCTTTAAAAAAAAAAAAACACGTTAAAACACATAAAATTCAAGCATTTTAAATACTTATTTGCAGTTATTTTAATTCCATAAGTTCTCTATTTTTACTTGCAATGTGCCTTTGAACATGCTAAAAAGCTTGGCTAGTCCAAGAAGAGTCTTTTACCTCAGCCCCTTCCCTCCTGTAACGTTTTAGCCCTCTCTTCCTCTGGGAGTGTCTTCGTACTTTCTGTGCTGGCCCAGCTGCTCTGCCCACCCCTTCACATACAGTATGCAGTGCTCTGTTCTGGCAGCAGTGTGGGAACTACCCGTTTGCTGCTTGAACAAAATCAAATTGGATTGAGCATTGCTCAGCCATGCACATGAAGTCTTGTATTTTTAACAATGGTTACAAGGCTTCTTCTCACTGGCCAAGGTGGAGAGGTGGGCAGACATCACAATGTCCACCTCAGACAATCAGACTTTTCTCTGGGAATGGGACGGCAAGTCCCTGTACCACTGCTGGAAGACAGAGATGTATACTGTAAGTAGCTAAAGCTAATCTAAAGAGAAGTTTCAAAAAAGGTAATGGAAACCTTTCATGACATAAACAGACAGGCTGTCATTGTAGAGCTTTAACCAGTTGAACACCAGGCTTTTTCTGGCACCTTTTGCTTACGAGTTTAAATCAGCATTTTTTCCCAGAAAATTACTTATAACCCCCAAGCATTATACATCTTTTAGCAGAAACCCTAGGGCACATATGCCAAACACAAGGCCCGTGGGCCGAATCTGGCCCTCCAGGTAATTTAAAATGGCCCTCCTCTGGTCCTCCTCCAGACCCTGTACTTTCTGCTTCCCAGCAACACACCCAGCTTCTTCCAAGCAATAGCACAAGGTAAGGTGCACTGTAATGTAAGGGAGGGTGGGTGACTCTTGACACCTGATGGTGGGGGGGCTCTTAACATCTGATGTAAGGGTACTCTGGACATGTAGCCTTACAGATACAACCGGCTCTTTGAGGGCAACCATAATGCTGATGTGGCCCACAATGAAATTGAGTTTGACACCCCTGCCCTAGGTAATAAAATGGTGGGTTTTGCAGTTTTTTTTATGCCACACGGTATTTGCGCAGCAGTTTGTCTTGTTCAATATTTTTATTTAAAAGCAAAAGAAATAATACAGAGCATCTGAATGTCGTACCATGCAACTTAACAAGAAAAGTGAGTAAATGGGATACAAAACCTCCATAGATATGTTGGGTACATTGTGATTATGGCAAGTGTGCAAACTTATTATTAGGTCGTATATGCGATGCGCTCTCAGGCCCTGGGGCACCCCGCTGGGAACACACTGTGCCGCAGGGGTGAGGGGGCAGCTGAGGAAGCTAAAGCGCTACAGTGAATGAACATCATTATTTATACACTTAAATAGAGGGAACAGAGGCTAACTTTGAGAGTATTACTTAATATACCGAAACTCTTATCACAAACGTACTGACTGTATTGGAAGGAACTGTAAACTAGAACGGTAAAATCTCTTTGAAATGCTAAGCTGTGTAGAGGAGGGTAGATGAGATGGAATTGAATTGAGTCTGGTACTAGAAGAGGGGTAAGAAAAGAGAAGACAGCGAGAGGAAAAGTGGACGGGAGAGGTAGTAAAGGGAACAATGGCGGCTACAGTAGCTGGATGTGAAGGAGAGGGTGGATAGGACTAGCTTTCCGGGATCAGTGGCTCATGTGTCAAATAGGAGACTAAAGTAATGAGAGGTACAAGAAGTGGTTACGGCAACAGGAGGTTCCTGTCAAAGTCAGGTGGTATGCAATTTCTAACCCAGGGGTCCCAAATTTTCTCAAATTTGCGTATCCTGTACGCAGCAGTTTTTCAAACTAAATTTTAATGCAAAAAAAACACAATACATAACCCAATTGTTTTGTAAAATATAAAAGATGATGTCACGCTGAGTTAATTTGATACCAAACATGTCACGTTTTAAAATCGTGCATGCCCCATACAACGACGACAAACAACATACATTTTACTATCCATAGGCAACGCTTTAAAAGCCTTTACAGGTTTCCACTTTATTACTGCCCATGATCTGACGTTTGCGGTGGTACCTCATATGTGGGATGATCGCGGTTTGAGTGTGTTCAGGACCGACGCACACATTCACCTTTGCGCGATTGCACAGTGGGGGGCGGGGCACTATAAAACCCCAAATCCCTCCTTTGCACTTGTAAGCATTCAAAATGCCAAGATATGCATTTTTGAATACTTTCTCGTCAGAAATTTTTATTGAAGATATACAGGTACAATCATCAAAAAGACAGTATTTAGGAAGATAATATGTGAGCACAATATAATCCAGAGCATGACAATCAACAAAAAAGAAAAGAACAAACATAGCGGCTCCTGAACAGGGAATATATTGGAAATAACAATACTCCAACAGAAGGCAGACACCTCTATACTCCTTTTTATACCAGATGAGGGAGAGCCAGCGCTAACGGTCACCCCTAATGGGAACACACTGTGACCTCTCAGAGCAGAGGGTCTCCAGAATGCACGGAGATCAGGAGTAAAGAGAGGTGATAAGCCCCGCAGGGGTTACTGTGAGTATGAAAGCACAGCCAAGGCGCAAATACCGTTCAGGATGAGTGCAGCCCTGCTGGTAAAATGAGCTAAGAGAAAACAAACTGGAATACTGACTCCTACTGTCAAACATTTATTAGAAACGGAAGAAGGTAAAGATAGGAAAGGAATATAATAGGAAGAGAGGAAAAGAAAGAGGAAGGACAGCTAGAGGTAAGGACACTGACGGGCCAGAAGTTGGTACTAAGCAAGCCTTCTGAAGTATAACCCTTAGAACTAGCCTGACAAGGTAGACAGTAATAAAAAAAATGAGACAGAGAACGCCATTAGGAGGCAGAGCAGAGCAAGGAGAGGGGAAAAAGAAGGTAAGAGGTTTCCCAACCCGGCGAGGCCGAGGACGGGGATCGGGGGTCAGAAGGTTGATAATGGGCCAATTAACAAGGCATTAACAGAGTAGGCTCAAAGTCTTGGGGAAGGTGGTGTTTCACCCACGGCATCCAGATCCTTTCGATTTAGGGAGTGTATTGTGTTCACTGGCGTCGATTTTAGCGTGAACCAGTGCTCTGTTGATCCTACCTCTAGCTTCAGCCACTACCAAGGTTGGAGACTTCCAAGCCTTTGCTATAGTTTGCTTGGCGGCTGTTGTAATTTGGATAAGTAATCTGAACTGGTTTCGGGTTAAATGAGGAGGTTGCATATTTAGAAGGGCTGTAGCTGGCTCCATCACTATAGGTGTTTCTAGAGCGGTGGATGCTAACCCAAAAACCTTACTCCAGAATGACTGGACTACTGGGCAGTCCCACCAAATATGCAGGTGTGTCCCCGGAACTGAGCAGCCTTGGAAGCATAGGGGCGAATATGATGGAACATATTTAGCAATCCAGGCGGGGGCAAGGTACCAGCGAGACAGAACCTTAAAGCGGAGGTCCGAGGTAAAAAAAAAAAAAATTAAAAGTCAGCAGCTACACATACAGTATTTTAATAATAGGACACTTACCTGTCCTGGAGTCCAGCAATGTCTGCACCCACCGCCGATCTTCGGATCGGGGGACGGGTGGAGCCGCCTCCATCGCGGGTAAGGGAACCCGGAGGTGTAGCAGTACAGCTTCACGTCGGGCACCTTACTGCGCATGCACAAGGCTCTGCCGCCCTCTGCTATTGGCCAGGTGGCCAGAAGCAGAGCGAGCAGGGAGGAGGGAGCCGGGCTGCTGACGTCAGAGGCCGCGTGCGTCGGCCAGAGCTCCCGGATGTGTGGAAAAGGACACCTGTCTAAAGACAGGTGTCCTCTTCCCCCTCCCCCCGAAAGGTGCCAAATGTGACACCTGAGGGGGGGAGGAATCCAACCAGCGGAAGTTCCACTTTTGGGTGAAACTACACTTTAAAGTTGGTTTCAACTGCCAGGATATTAGGTGAAGACGATTTTGTGTGCAGCCATATCTTGGACCAATCTGCTAATTCAATGTGTGGTTCAGATCCGATTCCCATTTATTGGTGTAAGAAGGAGGGGGGGGAGTCTGGGCGAATAAGCAATTGATGATACAAGGATGAGATGATACCTCTTGCGTGTGGATCCTTATTGCAGAATTGTTCGAATTGGGACAGTTGATTTAAGGAAGTAGCACCCTTGACATGTGGGAGATAGAAGCTTTTAATTTGTAGGTATCTGAATAACTCCGACCTGGGGAGAGCATATGTTTCGCACAGTGTCGGGAAAGTAAAAAGGGATGAGGCAGATACCAATGATTGTAGGCGAAAAAGGTTGGCAGTTGACCATTCTGCGAATTGCGTGGGAGATTCCCAGGCTGGGGGAAAAGCTGGATTTCGGAGGAAGGACAAAAGAGGGTTGTGTGGTGACTGGAGGCCAGTAGGGATTTTAAGCTTGTCCCATAAAAGTAGGGAGAATTTTGTTACAGGATTGTCAATTGTGTAGTGGTCTTTGGGCGACAGCCATAAAAGGTTAGCCATAGACAAGGGGTCAGCATCTACAGCTTTGATCGCAACCCACAAATGTACCTCTTTGGTGGCATGATATTTGGGAAGATGTGCAGCAAAATAATAAGAGGAGAAATCAGGTAATCCTAAACCCCCGCTTTTTCGGGAGTTTCGGGAGAAATAGAGTTGATTTAGGGAGCCGCGGTTTAATGTTACCCCAAACAAAGGACATCACCCTATGTTGAATAAGATGGAGAAAATAGGAAGGGAGGGGGATGGGCAGGGTTCTAAATAAATATAAAAATTTGGGAAGCATAGTCATTATTATAACATTCATCCTACCTAGCCAAGACAAGGGAAGGGAAGACCATTGAGCCATTAGAGCCGTGACCCGGTTTAGGAGGGGTAAAAAGTTTGCACTAAAAAGGTTAGAGATGCCGGCAATGAGGTTAACACCCAGATAGGGTAGGTGGTGTGAGACCCAAGTAAAGGGTAAAAATGTCTGGGCTGTCTGTAGATCTAGGATAGGTAGGGAAATATTTAAAGCTTTAGATTTATGTGGATTAACATGCAGACCTGGGATAGCAGCAAATTGTTTCAGGAAGGAAAGAAGATTGGGAGCAGAGATATGAGGAGAAGTCATAAAAAGAAGGATATCATCCGTGAATAAACAAATTTTGTGTTGATGGCCACCAAGTTCTATACCCCGGATGTTAGGATTGGCTCTTATGAGTTGAGCAAGGGGCTCAATAATTAGGGCAAAAATTAACAGTGAGAGGGGGCACCCCTGCCTAGTCCTGCGTTGGATCTGAAATGTTGCTGATTTGTAACCTGCATACTTGATGTATGGTATAGTGACAAGACCCAGGCTAAAAAATGATTCCCGAAGCCCCATTGCTGAAGCGTAAATTTCATGTAAGGCCAAGAGATGGTGTCAAAAGCCTTCCTAAACGTTTTTGAATACTTTCAATTCTTTAAAACTGGCACCTTTAAGATTCCAGTAAACTGGAAGTGATATCATGACGTCGCTTCCGGGTTACCACATCCAAAGCTGATCGTTGGGATGGGAGAGCCCGGAGGAGCGGCGGAATGTAGCGGGAGAAGATGCTTAGCCACATTGGTTGTAATTACAAGGAGCTAAACCCAAAAAGCAAGTGTCACAGTGGGTAAGCCCAAATGGGGTGTATTGGGCTAGGAAAGGGGGGGGGGGTAGAGAAAAACCTCTAATGCCGCTTCCCTTAAATAGATTCAAAAATGGACAGCCATTACCCCTGGGACTCTTGAGGCATGAGTTCTCTCAGTAATGGGAGTAAATGCGTATAAAAATAGTAATTTGTATTTAGTGTATATTAAAATAGAAATACAAGAAGGGTATATCATAATGGCAAGGTTATATAAAAACAGAAGCTGTACATTACAAATTCTATAGAGCATCAGTTACAAAGTATCAGCTGGCACGATTCGTGCTGGAAACTCGACATGTTTCGGAAATCCTTCCTTCTTCTGGAGTATATGGTGAATACTTTGTAGTGTCTATACAAGTATACAATATAGTGATCAACATGTACATATAAGAGGAGAATTATTACATAAATAGAAATATTTGTAAAATTGGATACATAACCAAATGAAAAGGCATCCGCATAAATATAAATGTTTACATCATATAATGAATATTCCAAACATCTCTACATGTCATTGACTGTAATGGAAAAGGTACAGCAAGTAAACCATACTCACATGCAGCAGCTGTATTGATACTGGGGCGTTCACGGCCAGGGACCCATGGCCCAAACCCACCACACAGATGGCAAACCAGATGGTGAGGATGCTGGGGGCTGATGGATGGAGACCCGGTCAGATAGGCCCAATGTGAAACGGGGGGGCAGATGACTGGGAGGCAAGATCCCCCCAGCCATGCAACACTGAATCCTCACAGGGATCACATGAAGGTCCGTTATGGATGGATAATAGTGAGCCTGTGGAAATAGGTCTGCAGGTCAAGGGAGGGTGAAAGCAAAGTATTTATGAAAATAAAAATAAAAGAGGCAGTTTGTAAGTATAGTTGTAGAAGTGTTACTCACAGTGCAGGCTCACCATCCCTTCAGCAGTCCATGACCAGGCAGCCCTGGTCAATTTGGGTGCCGGGGGATGGATATATAGTGAAGCCAGGAGTGGTCTTCATGGAAGAATTGCGGCCAAAAGGTCATACCTCCGACATCATCAACTATGTACGAAAAATAGGAACTGGGTGCAGAAAATGGCAGCAGGTGCTCTGGAATGATGAGTCAAAATGTGAAATATTTGTGAGGCATGGTGCAAGTTTGGGGCTGCATTTCTGCAAATGGAGTTGGAGATTTGGTCAGGATCAATGGTGTCCTCAATGCTGAAAAATACAGGCAGATACTTATCCATCATGCCATACCATCACAGAGGTGTGTTATTGGCCTCAAATGTATTCTGCAGCAGGACAATGACTCAAAATATACAACCAAAGAAACACAAGAAGTCCTGGAAGTAATGGTTTGGCCTTCACAGAGCGTGATCTCAACATCATAGAGTCTGGGATTACATAAAGCCTAAATTTGCAGGAAATCTGTGTTTAGTTCTCCAAGATGTTTGGAACAACCTACCTGCCAAGTTCCATCAAAAACTGTGTGCAAGTGTACCTAGAAGAATTGATGCTGTTTTTAAGGCAAAGGGTGGTCAAACCAAATATTGATTTGATTTGGAATTTTCTTATGTTCATTTACTTTCTGTTTTGTTAACGTGTAGTGCTTCTGTTCCATAACAGCTGCTGGTATCATTCCAGCATCCTAGTTTTGGCTATGATGCAGTCTCCCTGTCTGTCTATCTGCAAGGTGATTGATGTAGTTAGTCTCTGCGTGGAGACCAAACCTGATTTAAGCCAGCCAAGCCTGCAGTCTCATGCTTGTGATAGCATTTGTAACATGTGCTTC
Organism: Glandirana rugosa; assembly: GCA_018402905.1. NCBI lineage: Eukaryota > Metazoa > Chordata > Amphibia > Anura > Ranidae > Glandirana > Glandirana rugosa. The sequence continues at coordinate 2,084,157 of BLSH010214066.1, read as the reverse complement.
AAGCTCCCTGTTTCTCTGCTCTGCCTTCTAGTTTGGATTCCCTTGTTGATGACTTTGGATTGGATATTGAATATGCTGAGAACTCAGGCAGTCCTGACCACTCTGCCAGTGTGCCAACCGCAATACCTATTTTTAGTGCTCAGTTCACACCTGCCCTGGCATGGTAGCCAGGCACTATAGCATTGTGTATAAGAACTGGGGGCAACCGAGTACCTGTAGGCCTGCTTGCCTTATGGGAAAGGGGGCTGGTATAGGCAAAGAATACAGAAGCTAACTAGCTTTTTTGCCTGACCACCTGCACTGGGGGTAAGCATGACAGTTAATTTATAAAAATAAACTATTAATACTTTTAGTTCTGAAAACATTCTTAACCACTTCAATACCAGGCACTTTCACCCCCTTCCTGCCCAGGCCAATTTTAAACTTTCAGCGCTGTCGCACTTTAAATGACAATTGCGCATCATGCAACACTGTACCCACATGATTTATTTTTTATTTTTGAAGTCAGAGCTTTCTTTTGGTGGTATTTAATCACCACTGGATTTTTTTTTTATTTTCTGCTAAAAAAACGATAGTTTCTGTTATAAAATTTTGCAAATAAGTATTTTTTTTTTCTTCACAGATGTGCAGTGATGAGGCTGCACTAATGGGCACTGTTAGGTTGCACTGAAGGGTACTGATGTAGCTGCACTAATGGGCACTTATGAAGCTGCACTGATGTGCACTGATGAGGCTGCACTGATGAAGCGGCACTGATGGGCACTGAGAAGCTGCACTGATGGGCACTGAGAAGCTGCACTGATGAGGTGGCACAGGTAGGTGGCACTGATGGGCACTGCTAAAGCCGCACTGATAGGCACCGATGTGGCGGCACTGATTATCAGCGTAAACCGTGTGCTGACAGGCTTGCCGGTTATCAACACTCCTTTCCTCATACAGACACAACGCATGAGGAAAGAACTGCCAATAACCGGCAAATCTGTTTACATGTGATCGGCTGTGCTTGGACACAGCTGATCACATGGTAAAGAGCCGCTGTGATTGGCCCAAATTGATGAATTAATAGTTATTTACCTGGCCCAAACTTAAAAAAAACACTTTATTGTTTTTTCAAATTGCATTAGGTTTTGAGTTATTTAGATTTTTAAGTATATCCTATTAAAGAAAATGTACACAGTAAATAGAATCCTAGTTTAGTAAAATCCCCTCCTGAGTATGGTATAAAAAAACATGGGTAAGTAACTAGGATAGCAGTTCTACTTCCTTACCCCCTGATAGGCATCATACTCATGCAATGCACAACTGAGGCTGAGGGGCAGATAATGAAAGAGACAGTTGACACCCCCTACATTAAAACACCCAGAGACGAAGACTAGAAGAATAGGTAAACATTTGTGCTACTCCACTTTCACAGAATACCTGTATCTTGGGCATTCATCCCTGAATGTATAAGGCCCTAGACGTGAGCACTACTTGGTACAAAATTGAGGGTCATCCAGCCACAGCCTATTGTAGTCTGCCATAGACTTTCATAAGCTGCAGGCAGCGGGGCCGAATGCCGAACCTGTGCCACTTAAAACACCAGTACTGTATGCACAGCAGCTAGATTCCCAAATGATCAAGGGGCTTTAGGGTGTCTTGCTTGCTTCTGGATTAACTAAAGGTGTAGGATTCTGAGGATGCAACGTGTTTTTATTTTTGTTTGGTGGAACTTGATTGTCATGTCTTTTTTCAACCTATATAACTAATAATTACAAAATCTAGTAAGGTTTTTTTCTGCCTCAAAATGTATCAACATGAATGTCGAGTAACACTGCATATGACAGTAAGAAACTATTTATATACTGTGCTCATAGCCCCCCACCATCTTGGCTACAACATTTGGGCCTGGAATATGGGAGCAGTATATATCTCCAAAATGCCTCTCAGACAACAAGGATAGCTAGGTCTTCTGGAATGAGAACAGACTAATGCTGAATCAACAGAGATGGAGCATTTGGTTTCATACAGTCAGGAGAGATGTTTTCAGCATTGATGTTCTTTCAGTATTAAGAGTGCATTCCACGAAGGAAAACAATGATTGTTAATAGTAGGCTGAACAGAGGTATGCAACCCCTGGAACATTCCTGAGACACAAAGGCACTGTGTATATACATGTGTGTGTGTGTATATATATATACAGTCAGGTCCATAAATATTGGGACATCGACACAATTCTAATCTTTTTGGCTCTATACACCACCACAATGAATTTGAAATGAAACGAACAAGATGAGCTTTAACTGCAGACTTTCAATTTTAATTTGAGGGTATTTACATCCAAATCAGGTGAAAGGTGTAGGAATTACAACAGTTTGCATATGTGCCTCCCACTTTTTAAGGGACCAAAAGTAATGGGACAATTGGCTGCTCAGCTGTTCCATGGCCAGGTGTGTGTTATTCCTTCATTATCCCATTTACAAGGAGCAGATAAAAGGTACAGAGTTAATTTCAAGTGTGCTATTTGCATTTGGAATCATTTGCTGTCAACTCTCAATATGAGATCCAAAGAGCTGTCACTATCAGTGAAGCAAGCTATCATTAGGCTGAAAAAACAAAACAAACCCATCAGTGGGATAGCAAAAACATTAGGTGTGGCCAAATCAACTGTTTGGAACATCCTTAAAAAGAAAGAATGCACCGGTGAGCTCAGCAACACCAAAAGACCCAGAAGACCATGGAAAACAACTGTGGTGGATGACCGAAGAATTCTTTCCCTGGTGAAGAAAACACCCTTCACAACAGTTGGCCAGATCAAGAACACTATCCAGGAGGTAGGTGTATGTGTGTCAAAGTCAACAATCAAGAGAAGACTTCATCCGAGTGCATACAGAGGGTTCACCACAAGATGTAAACCATTGGTGAGCCTCAAAAACAGGAAGACCAGATTAGAGTTGGCCAAACAACATCTAAAATAGCCTTCACAGTTCTGGAACAACATCCTATGGACAGATGAGACCAAGATCAACTTATACCAGAGTGATGGGAAGAGAAGAGTATGGAGAAAGAAAGGAACTGCTCATGATCCAAAGCATACCACCTCATCAGTGAAGCATGGTGGTGGTAGTGTCATGGCGTGGGCATGTATGGCTGCCAGTGGAACTGGTTCTCTTGTATTTATTGATGATGTGACTGTTGACAAAAGGTGACAAAAGCAGCAGGATGAATTCTGAAGTGTTTCGGGCAATATTATCATATTCATATTCAGTCAAATGCTTCAGAACTCATTGGACGGCGCTTCACAGTGCAGATGGACAATGACCCGAAGCATACTGCAAAAGCAACCAAAGAGTTTTTTAAGGGAAAGAAGTGGAATGTTATGCAATGGCCAAGTCAATCACCTGACCTGAATCTGATTGAGCATGCATTTCATTTGCTGAAGACAAACCTGAAGGGAAAATGCCCCAAGAACAAGCAGGAACTGAAGACAGTTGCAGTAGAGGCCTGGCAGAGCATCACCAGGGATGAAACCCAGCGTCTGGTGATGTCTATGCGTTCCAGACTTCAGGCTGTAATTGACTGCAAAGGATTTGCAACTAAGTATTAAAAAGTGAAATTTGATTTATGATTGTTAATCTGTCCCATTACTTTTGGTCCCTTAAAAAGTGGGAGGCACATATACAAACTGTTGTAATTCCTGCACCGTTCACCTGATTTGGATGTAAAT
>BLSH010214066.1:2055357-2080441 GCA_018402905.1 Glandirana rugosa | reverse complement strand
AAAAAGCCTTCACAGTTCTGGAACAACATCCTATGGACAGATGAGACCAAGATCAACTTGTACCAGAGTGATGGGAAGAGAAGAGTATGGAGTAAGAAAGGAACTGCTCATGATCCAAAGCATACCACCTCATCAGTGAAGCATGGTGGTGGTAGTGTCATGGCGTGGGCATGTATGGCTGCCAGTGGAACTGGTTCTCTTGCATTTATTGATGATGTGACTGTTGACAAAAGGTGACAAAAGCAGCAGGATGAATTCTGAAGTGTTTCGGGCAATATTATCATATTCATATTCAGTCAAATGCTTCAGAACTCATTGGACGGCGCTTCACAGTGCAGATGGACAATGACCCGAAGCATACTGCAAAAGCAACCAAAGAGTTTTTTAAGGGAAAGAAGTGGAATGTTATGCAATGGCCAAGTCAATCACCTGACCTGAATCTGATTGAGCATGCATTTCATTTGCTGAAGACAAACCTGAAGGGAAAATGCCCCAAGAACAAGCAGGAACTGAAGACAGTTGCAGTAGAGGCCTGGCAGAGCATCACCAGGGATGAAACCCAGCGTCTGGTGATGTCTATGCGTTCCAGACTTCAGGCTGTAATTGACTGCAAAGGATTTGCAACTAAGTATTAAAAAGTGAAATTTGATTTATGATTGTTAATCTGTCCCATTACTTTTGGTCCCTTAAAAAGTGGGAGGCACATATACAAACTGTTGTAATTCCTGCACCGTTCACCTGATTTGGATGTAAATACCTTCAAATTAAAGCTGAAAGTCTGCAGTTAAAGCACATCTTGTTCGTTTCATTTCAAATCAAATTGTAGTGGTGTATAGAGCCAAAAAGATTAGAATTGTGTCAATGTCCCAATATTTATGGACCTGACTATATATATATATGTATATATATATATATGTATGTATATATACACACAGTATCTCACAAAAGTAAGTACACCCCTCACATTTTTGGAAAAATTTTATTATATCTTTTCATGTGATAACACTAATGCCCGTACACACGTTCCGAAAATCGGACGACAGATTGTCCGGTTCTTTTTTTGCATGCTAATCTCTGATCAAATCGGAAGAGTGTACTAAAGTCACAAAAATTCTCATACGACAGAATAAAAAATCTGAAGTGATGTCATGTGTTGTAGTGTATTTGTATTGTATTTTCAGACAACTGTACTGATTAAACCATCCGACCTGGTATCATACAAGAAAATTTTTAGTTATAATATCGGATGAACTTTCATGATCGGATCTCGAAAGCTCTGTACTAATGATCTGATTATCGTACGATCGCTTCGAAAGCAGGGTTTTTTTGTCCGATTTTCGGATCGTGTGTACGGGCCATTAGGAGATGACACTTTGCTATAATGTAAAGTAGTGAGTGTACAGCTTGAATAACAGTGTAAATTTGCTCAAAATAACTCAACACACAGCCATTGATGTCTAAACTGCTGGCAACAAAAGTGAGTACACCCCTAAGTAAAAATGTCCAAATTGGGCTCAATTAGCCATTTTGCCTCCCTGGTGTCATGTGACTCATTAGTTTTACAAGGTCTCGGGTGTGAATGGGGAGCAGGTGTGTTAAATTTGGTGTTATAGTTCTCACTCTCTCATACAGGTCACTGGAAGTTCAACATGGCACCTCATGGCAAAGAACTCTCTGAAGATAGGAAAAAAAGAATTGTTGCTCTACATAAAGATGGCCTAGGCTATAAGAAGATTGCAAGATCCTGAAACTAAACTACAGCACGATGGCCAAGACCATACAGCGGTTTAACAGGACAGGTTCCACTCAGAACAGGCCTCTCCATGGTCGACTAAACAAGTTGAGTGCACGTGTTTAGCGTCATATTCCGAGGTTGTCTTTGGAAATTAGACATATGAGGGCTGCCAGCATTGCTGCAGAGGTTGAAGGGGTGGGGGGGTCAGCCTGTTAGTGCTCAGAATATACGCCACACACTGCATCAAATTGATCTGCATGGCCTGGTCGTCCCAGAAGGAAACCTTTTCTAAAGATGATGGACAAGAAAGCCCACAGTTTGCGGAAAAAAAGCAGACTAAGGACATGGATTACTGGAACCATGCCCTATGGTCTGCAAAGACCAAGATAAACTTATTTTGTTCAGATGGGGTCAAGCGTGTGTGGCGGCAACCAGGTGAGAAGTTCAAAGACAAGTGTGTCTTGCCTATGGTCAAGCATGGTGGTGGGAGTGTCATGGTCTGGGGCTGCATGAGTGCTGCCGAAACTGGGGAACTACAGTTCACTGAGGGAACCATGAATGCCAACATGTACTGCGACATACTGAATCAGAGCATGATCCCTCCCTTTGGAGACTGGGCCACAGGGCAGTATTACAAAAATGATAATGACCCCAAACATATCTCCAAGACGACCACTGCCTTGCTAAAGAAGCTGAGGGTAAAGGTGATGGACTGGCCAAGCATGTCTCCAGACCTAAACCCTATTGAGCATCTGTGGGGCATCCTCAAATGGAAGATGGAGGAGTGCAAGGTCTCTAACATCCACCAGCTCCATGATGTCTTCATGGAGGAGTGGAAGAGGACTCCAGTGGCAACCTGTGAAGCTCTGGTGAACTCCATGACCAAGAGGGTTAAGGCAGTGCTGGAAAATAATGGTGGCCACACAAAATATTGACACTTTGGGCCCAATTTGGACATTTTCACTTAGGGATGTACTCACTTTTGTTGCCAGCGGTTTAGATATTAATGGCTGTGAGTTATTTTGAGGGGACATCAATTTTACACTGTTATGCAAGCAGTACACTCATTACTTTACATTGTAGCAAAGTTTTATTTGTTCAGTGTTGTCACATGAAAAGATATAATAAAATATTTACAAAAATGTGAGGGGTGTACTCACTTTTGTGAGATACTGTATATACGGTCTATATACACATACACTGTATATCTGTTTTTTTGTGTGTCACCTCTATATGTAGCTGGTCATCTGGCCACCAAAGAGTACATACACTACATGAACTTTGTGGCCATTTTACAACTACATCTGTTAACTCTGATTATCTAAATGGAATAGTTGCCAGCTGCCTTTTGGTTCCCACCTGCATTTGACACAGCTGCCCCTTTCATAAGGTGACCTTGCTTAGACTGAGGGAGTAGAGTGGAGGGAGCAAAGATGAGAAGTATTTCATACAAAAGTTAGGAGGTGGCTATCCTTCCCACTCTGCTTTCCAAGGAGAGAGTTCCAGAATTCCCAAATCTTTATATTTCGTATTAAGCACCAAGCACAGCAATAATGCTACGTTTATCCAAGAGCAGTATTGAAGGTTTGGGATGGGCATCTGTCTTGCAGGTAACATCAGATTCTAATGTCATAGTCTACAACACGTGTTCTGTATAGGTTCAGAAGAAATACTTGGAATGTTTGAAGGATATTCAGTGCCAGAGACGAACATAATACACAGTCTTTAGAAAAAAACGATGGTTTGTTTTGGCACTGTCTAAAAAGCTGAAGTATTTTAAACATTTGTTAAGTTCAAGCTTGCAGATTTGAACTAATTGTACCTTTCCAAAATCCCATCTCATGTTACCCTGTAGACTAGGTGATATATGTACAGGTACAGGCAACACTCTTTTCTTAGGTGCAGACTGCCCAATCTCCCAGCTCTAAAAGTGTTTGCAGTAGCAATCAAGAGAGCAAATCAGTGTAAGCCAAACTACCAATGCTGAGCATGACCTTTGTATTAAACTGGCGAGAATTCAGTGCTTCTCCCATAAAAATGAAACTTGTACAGACATAATTAGGTAGCGTCATGTATGAAGTGAAAAATACTTTAACAAAAGACTTGGGAAGACCAAAGGCTATCTGGTTGGTTGGAACACACCATTTACAGCTGTGCTCATATGTTTGCATACCTCAAAAATGTTATCCATTTTTGCTGCACTGATGCCACAAAACTTACAACATGCCAAACAGCACCATGAGCAGCCTAAGAAATTCTAGGATAAAATAAATTGGAATGCTAAGGCCAAATGGAACCTTATGTTCACATACATAAATGCTATATTTAGAAAGGAGTCAACAACACCCATGAGAAGAATCACAACATCCCTACTATGAAACATGGAAATAGTCAAAATTAATGGCAAGATGAATGCAGCATATTAAAAAAATGTGTTATTGGCCCAGAAGCTGAGCTTTGGGTGCACTTGGATTTTCCAGCATGACAATGATCCAAAACATAAGGCTATGTCAAAAAAGTAGCAGCAGAAAAAAGTGAAAGTTCTGGAGTGGCCCTCAAAATCACCTGACCTCAACATCATTGAGCCATCATTGAGCCTTTTTGGGGAGATCTCAAACAAGCAGTTCAAGCTAAAGAACCAAATAGTTTACAGGACCTGGAGGCTTTTGCTGAGAAGAATGAGCAGCTTTACCATGTGAGAAAATGCAGGGCCTCCTTTACAACCATTATAATAGACTACAAGTCTTTGATGCCAAAAACAACAATATACGAAAATAACAACTAAGGGTATGCACCCTTTTGCACAAGCCTATTTTCATGTTTTCCTTTATAGTTATTGATTTGTGTCAAAACTGTGAAATTCTGTAATACCTTTAATCACATTCAAAATGAACTAAACGTGTTTGGTCTGAACACTCATGTTTTCTTAAAAATGGTCCAGAGCTAACAAATTCTGCCAGGGATTTGTAAATGTATGAGCACAAATGTATTAGTACAAATAAAGAAAAAGTTAATAGTCATTTTGCACTATAATTTATGGAGCCATGATGACCTACATACTTTTTTTGGACTTGATTTATTTTTTGTAGATCATCCTTGTTCATTGTATACAGAGGGGCTCAAAACATGAATACACACTGAAACAGTTGTGCCCTATGCCCTTTTTTAAAACCCTAATTAAATTATGGCAGCAATGTGTAGTATTATGGTTTCCCATAAAGATGTCAGTAGTTGTACCATTGTTGATGTCATCATGTTACCGGCATTTCGGGCAGTTTATTGCAATTTTACTTCCAGCAAGATGGCACACCACCTCACTACCATCGAGATATGAGAGCCTCAATGACATTTTGCCAGGACGTTGGATAGGACGTAGAGGTGCTGTTGAATTCCCTGCATGTTCCCTGGACATAACACCCCTTGATTTCTATCCTTGGGGAACACTAAAGAGTGTGGTGTACCATAGAAAACCACCTACAATGACTGCACAACAGGAAGAAATTGAAACATCGTGCAGAGCAATTCCTGTGGTCCTCTGGTCAATGTTCTTCATGCAGTAGTTTGCCAAAGTGTCTGGATGCTAATTATGACCACTTTGAGCACCTAATGTGATTGCATAATTCAAACATGACTTACAGCTACCCGTTAATGTTTATATGAATCTAGTAATAACATTTTTATGCATATATTGTTCACAAACACCCCCTTGTCACAATGACACTTCCACTAAACATAATGCTTTTTTAAAACATAACTTTTGCCCTCCAAACTATAATAGGTATATTTCTGTAATGGACAGGGCTTTACAACTCTTGCCTTATAATTTGGAGGCCCTAGGTTCACTGTTCATTGTTTTGTCAGGATTACTGCATGTTAATATAAAACATAGGTGCTCAACCTGTGGCCCTCTAGCTGTATTTCCTCAACAGCTGGAGGGCCACAGGTTGGGCACCCATGATCTAAAATAACGTCAACTAAGACAAAATCTGTGCTTCAAGAGCAGCTTTACGTCCTTTAAATTACAATTTTCCTATTTTGTCTACATTGTGCTCTAAGTTAATTTGTTTTATATTAGTTGTGCATAGAGCTGGGAAGGGTTAAAGTGTTACTAAACCCACAACAGTAAAATCAATCTGTGTATGCAGTAAAGCATGCTTGTTATACTCACTGTGGAACCTAAGGGGTTAATCCTCCATATTGTGTAAAAAGGCTGTTTGATCCTGTCTTCTCTAATCCTCCCCTTTTTTTACTTCCCCCAATCCATCTCCTGATATTAACACAATCCAAGTCTTGGCAATCTTCACTGGGAAGCCTCCCGTTTTTCTGTCATCCACACATGATTGATACCTGGAGTTTACCGTGAAGCAAGCCTTTGGCCGTTCCATCCGGATTGTCCACATCCCTACATGCGCGAACGATCTCCGTAATAGAGGTCATTGAAATCTGGTAAGTAGGGTGTGTGATCGCCTGTCCCTGAGGTGGAAGAGTCCTTATCATCCCTTCCTTTCCTGGGTCATCTGGAATATATTGCTGGGATTATTGCACCTTATTCACCTGAAGCACCTTAATATATGTGGACTATCTATTTATTTATTTAATGTAATTCAAACATATTAAGATTTGTGTACCTTGTGGATGGTTTTTCAAACACTATGTGGGTTGATCATATGTTGGATATATGCACAACTGTTTTTGTGGACTGATTTGCAAATACTATTTTGATTTGATTTCATGTTGGCATAGAAATTATTTTTTTTTTTGAGTAATTGCACTTTGCACTTTAACTAAGTTAGCGCGGTTTTAATTTTTGCTTATTCACTCAGTTCCTGATATTATAGAGCCCTAGATGTCACTCTGCACATGCTCAGTTTGGTGTGTATTGCTAGAGATTTTTTTTTTTTTTGGGGACGTGATCAGCAAAGGGCCAATCAGCAATGTCCAGACAGAGGGTCAGGGGTTATGCAGCCTCATAGGACAGTCAGAGGGGAATGCAAACTCCTCCTACAAGCTTTATTCGGTCCTCAGCCAGAGGCTGATATAAATCACAGGACTGCTATATACTGCTGATGAGAAAAGGTATATAGTTTATATTTACTAAAATCATAGCATTTCCATGTTCTGTGTACTATGGGAGATCAGACAGAGTGAACGCAGGGTTCTGGGTTTAGTAACAGATTTTTACTATAGTCCACATTCCTGTTGGGCAGATTTCCCTTCACGGACATAAGTGTCACTGTGCATAAGGGGACCTCTCACCAATAGAAACTCAGTCAGCAATAAAAAGTTGATCGATAGTCAAACCCTTACCCATTCTATCCAAAACAAAGAGAATTGATTTGGCTGTAAATCCACTTTAAATTGATTAAAAATACAATTTGCGTTTCTTTTTTTTTATCTGCTCACCTTCGTCTGGTTGCTTGGAGCATATAGCAAGAGGTTGTCATGCACACACAGCACTACAAACCTTTGGCCAACACAAGGATATCACTCTGAGTGCCTCTATATTGCAATGTCAGTCTGTGCTGCATATTCAGAATTGTGTTTATTGAGAATTTAGGGTAATTTAACCTTTGTTTCTGCATCATGCTTATATGTATGGGACCAGATTTACCATTTTTACTCCCAGGAATTGTTTTTGCACACAAAACAGCCATCGTTCAGTGTTCATAAAGCTTATTTATTGACAGTAACATAAAGATCACGTTTCATTAGACAATACACCATATAAAAAAAAAAATCTTCTTCCGGGCAGTGCTTGATAACAGTTAAACAGAAAAAGTGATCTTAGATAAAATAAAAAACATGTGCCGTGTGTGAATCCCGCTCTATTGTGGCCCCAGTAAATGATTTCTAGACATGATACTCCCTTAGCAAGGTCAGGTGTGATAATGCTTCTTCCCTACAAAAGGTGATAAAGGACAGCTTTACAAGATGCGGCTAATATGAATAGTTTTACTGTGGTGCATGGCTTGTTTATTGAGTATGTTTATAACTGCTTCCACGGCTAATGATACAGTGGTGCTATTTAGCCTTACGTATCCTCTGTATAAAGTTAATAGGGCATCTCTAAAAACAAAGCAGTTAAAAGATCAGAGGGCCCTGAAGAATAATCCACAGCATAGTAAAGTCAAAAGTTAAAAAATCCAAATAGAATAAAGTTGTCAACTGATATTAGCCCTGGTTCACATATGTGCGATGAGGGAACCGGCGTGATTCCAGAGCCGCTTCCCGCATCGCAGTCTTCGAGCAGGCAGTTCACACTGCTTTCTGCGAACTGCTGCGGGTGTCATTACAAAGTTAATGACACCCCCAGTTTTGCTCACAGATTGCAGCGCGAACTGTGAACTCGCACATGAATTGGATTGCATGAGTGAGAACAACCATGCGATGCGATTGTAGTGCAGGAAAAAAGGTACATGCACCTTTTTTTTTAATCTAATGCGAGTTCAGCCATACGACAGTACTGCTCAGAGATAGCATGTGATCGGCACCTGCGGTGCAGGTGCGAATCACATGCAAGATCGCACTAGTGTGAACCCGGGCTAGTGCAATGGTATAAAGTGAAGATGTGCAGTTATAGAGGAAAAAAAATAAATGTTAATTGTGTCTGAGCAATAGCCTAAAAAAAGGTACCTTTTGTCTAGAATTCCTCCTGAAAAATATTAGTACACTCCTGGGTATGTGAGGGTGGCCAGACACTCCTATGCCTACAAGTACAATAGCTGTATATTTGCAGTGTGACATCTAAGGCACTGCTACTTCTAACACTAGCCTCAGGAGATTTAGTGATTCCACTAATGTGTTGCTTGTCACTGTTGTTCTTGCTGGAGGCTGTGACATGAGGAAGAAAAGCACTGCCTCCACCAAGATTGTCATCTCCACACAGAGACACAGTACAGAACAAGTCATGGTCAGTAATACTAGGAAAGATCAACTCCAGGGAGACTTTGGGCAGTGCCAGTGACTAGTCCTTTGCCGTCTGCCTGCTTTTTTTGGGCACAACTTCCGAAGTGCAGTTCTTCTTTAAATTCTCCAAACTCAGAAAATCAGTGATGCGCCAACTCACAACCCCTTCTTTACAGTGCCTTGAAATTTTTCACACTTTTCAGATATTTGTAAAAAATTTGGAAAACAATGTATCATTTTCCTGCCACTTCGCAATTATGTGCCACTTTGTGTTGGTCTATCACATAAACTCCAAATAAAATACATTTATGTTTTTGGTTGTAACATGACGAAATGTGGAAAATTTCAAGGGGGGTGAGTACTTTTACAAAGCACTGTATGCAGGACACTGTGACCACAGCTCTGTTTTAGCTCCACTGGCCTGTACACATAATGTAACCTAACCAAGTGTATTATATTTGTGATGAGATAAGTATCTTTATTTTCATCTAATATCATATCTCTAATATTTTAGTTTTTCAGAAAAAAAAAAACACTTAAGTGTCCCGACTGGGGTTGTGCTTGTCCATAGACACACACACAGTACTGGTTACTGGTTAAGAATAGCTCCCTCTCACTCCTCACTGGAGTATGACTGACAGCAGCAAGAGCCAATGGCTCCCACTACCCTCAGTGTCTCCTGTGAGACCAGGAAACATACAGCCAGAGCTACAATGGAATGGTTTAGATCAAAGTATATTCATGTGTTAGAATGGCCCAGTCAACGTCCAAACCTAATCGAATTAAGAGTCTGTATGTACCCCATACGCATTCACATAGGGTGGGGGGCGGGATCTGGGGGCCCCCTGTTAAAGGGAGCTTCCAGATTCCGATAAGCCCCCTGCCCGCAGACCCAACAACCACCAGCCAGAGTTGTCGGGAAGAGGCCCTTATCCCCAGGAACATGGGGACAAGGTGCTTTGGGGTAGGGGGTGCAGTTTGTTTTTAAGATGTGGCTTTATGTTCCCCTTGAAGATTCTCAGAGCACAAGTCGCATGCCAAAGTCGGATCAGTTAAGACAATGATCTGACTTTGATCCGACTTCAGTGATATTCAATGGGCTGAAGTAGGATCAAAGTCGGACCAAAGTAGTACAGAAACCTTTTTTAAAGTCGGACCAACTTGTGTCGGACCAGTTAAGACGGCTCTCATAGGGAAACATTCATATGATGACATCATGTGACTTGTGCTCACAATGTTGCTCCATTTGTCGGAACAAGTATGAACCCAGCCTAATGCAGATAATGCATTAAGGTAAAAAACTTTTTGACTGTAGTACCACTTTAAGGGTCTATGCTCACTGGCTCAAAAATGCCTGCTTCTACAAGAGTTTTGTGTTCTGCCTGTAGAAGCAGCTTAATGTTATCCTATGTGTCCATTTACATTAGGAGCTCGGCGTTGACAGGCAGGAAAAAAAACATTTTGGATTGCATTTTTGATCGGAGCTTTCTGGAAGAAAAAATGCAAAAAACTGTGGTAAGCTCGCCTAAACTATGTACAAAAACACGTCGCTTTAACTGACAATTGCCCGGTCATGCAACATTGTACGAAAACAAAATTAATGTCCTTTTTTCCCACAAATAGAGCTTTCTTTTGGTGGTATTTCATCACCTCTGTGGTTTTTATTTTGTGCGCTATAAGCAAAAAAACGCCGACAATTTTGAAATAAAAAAACTATATTTTTTACTTTCTGCTATAATACATATCCAAAAAAAATGATTCATCAGTTTAGGCTGATATATATCCTTCTACATATTTTTTGTAAAAAAAAAAAAAAAAAAAATCGCAATAAGCGTATATTGATTGGTTTGCGCAAAAGTTATATCATCTACAATCTATGGGATAGATTTATGGACATTTTTTAATATATGTTTTTACTAGTAATGGCGGCGATCTGCTATTTTTAGCGGGACTGACCCTAAATGACACTTTTTGGGGACCAGTGACATTATTACATTGATCAGTGATAAAAAATGTAGTGATCAATGTATAAATGACAATGGCAAGGAAGGGGTTAACACTAGTGGGCGATCAAGGGGTTAACTGTGTTCCCCAGGTGTGTTCAAACTCTGTGGGGGCTGGGCTCACTGGCACACCACAGAAATCGCTGTTCACGATCAATGGGAACAGCAAATCTCCATGATGTCCCCTGTCAGTACAGGGATCCACCTTGTTTACATAGGCAGATCCCTGTTCTGCCTCTGTGTACCACAATCACGGGCTGCCAGCGGACATGGAGTCCACGGGATCCGCAGGCGCGCTTCCACGGTGTGCATCGGGCGTGCGCGCATAGCAACAGTTTCACATGCACAGACCACTGTACAAGTACGGGGGCTTGCGTAGGAGAGCCGACCTGCCACCGTATATATACAGTGGCTGGTCGGCAAGTGGTTCAGCTTTATTATAGTCAAACCTTTAATTTTTAAGGTTTGGGGGTTTTTATTGTTGTCTTCCCGCAGAGAAAATTTTCCCTAACCTTCTGTTCTGCTGAATGATAGGAAATCTTGCACTGGGACACAGACAGCAACAAAAACACGTTTATGGGGTGGGGGTAAAGTGGGGAAAGCTTAACCTGCCTCAGCTTTTTATTGTTGCAGGAGTGTTTCATGTTGCGTGACATTCGTATCCCTCATTACTTGTCATGGCTTCACAGTGAATGTGAAAGGGAATCTCTCCAATGGGGTGACTAACATGTCCCTCATGTCCGCTGCAATATTGCAGTACCGCTAAAAATCGCAGATCGCCGCCATTACTAGTAAAAAATAAAAAAAAAAATAAAAACCCCAGAAATGAATTCTCATCATCCGTAAACGCGGCCACTTTTTCGCAAACCAATCAATAAACGCAGATTGCGATTTTTTTTACCAAAAATATGAGGAAGCATATAAATCGGCCAAAACCAATGAACAAAAATGTTTTTTTTTTTATATATATTTTTTTTGGATTTGTATTTTAGCAAAAAGTAAGGAATTTGTTTTTTTTTGCAAAATTGTCGCTCTTCTTTTGTTTATAGTGGTAATCAGAAATGACGCAGAGGTGATCAAACACCACCAAAAGAAAGTTCTATTTGTGGGAAGAAAATATGCAAATTTCGTTTGGGTACAACATCGCACAACCGCGCAATTGTCAGTTAAAACTACACAGTGCCGAATTGCAAAAAGTGCTCTGGGAACCTGGGAAATCCTTCCGGGGCTGAAGTGGTTAAAGAATGTGGCTTGCTAAATCAGCAGTATTCAGTAATGGCAATGTCTCTCTTTAGTGCAGTCTAATGGTCAGGGTTCCTTGTGGACTGGTTTCTGGGATACAGGTAATCCAGGTATCAGAAGGTTATAGGGTTAAGGTCACAACTTAAGATGCCATAAATCTCCTAACTATATGAAGGTTTTAGGAGGAAAAAAAAGATAATAAAAAAGGTCAACACTTTACACACCCAACCAAAAACAAGGACAATGAGCCACCTAAAAGAGTTGTTTGCACACTTAAAAAGCTACTTAACATTTTTATTGTCAAAGAGATTTCAAAACCCTACACTAAAATGCATGGCAGACTCACATCAGTGACACTATTGTTCTCTCACAATTGAAGTATATTACTGCTAATGATATATAGTACTTGGAGGCAACATACAACACAAAAATAGAGCACACACAGGTAAGTGTAGCCACACATATATCTTAAAGTAACAGAAACCCCCCAAAGCCTCATAAAATATTCAGATAAGAATTTATAAAATGTATCTGGACAGGTGATTCTCCTCATCTTTCTTTTAACTAAATCCAAAGGCAGATTATGGCTTTTCTCTATCACGCTGCCCCACATATGGCCCTTGTAATTGACTGAAACTGCAATCCAAACTGAGGGTCTCAATTGAACACAACTGCACCCCTTTCCCTTGTGGGCTCACCATGGGCAGGCCCCTCCATACCTACACTAAGTAAACAACATCCTTTAATCAGCCCTACATTAAAAGTATTTACTAACTTTTCATGAATGTGGGAGATCCCAGCGTACCCTTAACAAATGTCACCTATTACAAGCCCCCCCGAAATTCATACCCAACCAAGATAACAAGGTTTACAAAATCTGGATACATCAAAACTAATTTAGTGCAAAATGCTTCATCTCCAATTCTAGATGGCAAATCCCTATTCCTTCACAAACCAAACATGAAGTGCGAGATCTGGGTTTCTGGACAAGAAACCAACTCTTCCAATTCTGAGACTCGTTATTCGAGTGCAGAAAGCTCTATAGAAACCCGAAGCAGTTTGTAGATCTATGTTCTCTTCAAAGCCCCATAACAGGTACACTATCTAGATCAGTGTTTCTCAACTCCAGTCCTCAAGGCGCCCTAACAGGTCATGTTTTCAGGACTTCCCTCAGATGAAACATCTGTGGTAATTATGAAGGCAGTGAAACTGATCAAATCACCTGTGCAAAATAATGGAAAGTCTAAAAACGTGACTTGTTGGGGCACCTTGAGGACTGGAGTTGAGAAACACTGCTCTAGATCATACCAACTATTTTTATCTAAACATCAACTGCCTTTTGAGTCTTTCACCCAAAAATGGGAGAGGAATCTGAACATTTTTTTTCTAAGGAGCAGGGAGACCATGTTATACTTTACTCTCATAGGGCTAGATCAGTAAAATTCCAGGAACTATCCACACACAGAAGACAAGTGTCTTATTTATTAAGACACGGCTATATGGCCAAGGCCACTATATTACGTATCTGGAATGTCTGGGAAGCCAATGGCTCTGGTCTCAAACATTCTCCCAGTGATTAATCAACTCACTGACATTAAAGTATATATAAACCCAACATTTCATATCCCTGATATGTGCCTGCTTTATCATGTACATGTATGAAAAAGTATCCTTTCTATTGCTTCCTTGGTGTGAAATCCCTGGTGTTCCTGCCAGTCCCTCAGCTTTCCTATTAAAAACTGATCACATTAGGTAAGAGAACACAGCATGGTCGGTTCTCTTGCTTCATGCTAACACACCCTTTTCACCCCGCTTTCACCCCACCCCCACCAATTGTCTTTATGTTTTACGTCTTAAGACTTCTCTTATTACTGTAGATAATATTTATAAAAAAAAATGTCTCCACATTAGGTTGAACAAAAGTGGCAAACACATATACTTGGGATATTCCATGATACTGTTAACAACATGGGACTCAATATTCTTATCTGAATATCTGAACTGGAATGTTAATGAGCACTGTGTTCTGATTTACTGTAACGTTTGTTACTGAAGTGTACTGTATACTATTTTAATTTATATGTATCTTGTGGAAAACAGAGAATTTAAAAAAAAGGAAGCTTTGTTCACACAGCGTTGATCACCTCCTGGAGATGCAAATATGAATTTTCTAATTGTCATTGTTTGCATAGGGTTAGGCACAACCCCACCAACCTGAACCCATGGCTATGGCCTAATGACGTGTGACTCAGGCACAGGCAGCAAGCACTGCATTGTGGAAGCTGGGGATATGGGGGTAAGTGTGCTTTTTCATCTTGTGCCAAGAGGATTTTTTTGGAGGAGAGGGGACTGCAGAGGAGGGATAAGTGAGCCCCACTGTGAAAGTGCATGCTGTCCATCTTAAGAAGCCTTCTAAGAAGTAATTACAAATATCCTTTAAAGCCCAACTGCAGGTTAAGATTTTTTCTTTCAAATCAATTGCCCTGCAAAAGTTAAAACAACTCTTGCTGCAATACAAATTTTTTTCGGTGCCTTCCCCTGCAAACTCACAAAAATGCGATGTGGTGTTGGGACTCTTTTGGGTTGAATGACACCCTGTGTCTTTGAAAGTACTTCTTGTGATCCCAGGCAATCAACAACCCACCCCCTAGGGGTAAGCTGTGAAGCTGTCTACAGGATAATGCTGCAGGGAACAGCTCTACCTTATATACATGGTGTGGCTCTGTACCAAGTTCAGGAACAGTCCACCAAAAAAAAATAAATAAATAAAAAGGAAAGGTAGGAGGGGCAACCTGGAGATGGGCTTTAAGAATTCCCAGAATAAACAGATCAACCCATCTTCATACCTGCTCACCACTGTGCCCCCTCACACAGTGAACAGGTCCTCTGTGTGACCTGTTCAGCACCTTTCTCTTCTAGAAGAGGGATGTATTATCACTCAGAGAATTTCCAACAGGTAACCAAAAATCAGAAAATGTTGTTACCTTCTAGAAAAATCAAATATGGACAGTTCCATACATGTATAAAATCAGGCTGAAATTGGACTATTAATCACAACATGGTGGAAAAATGATAACTATATAAAATTGTTAGAGTATATCTCTCGTGTTGAATTCAGTTGCCATTTTATGTATTTCAGCAACAGATACCAAATAGCAAGTGCACATTACAATCTAGCCATTGTACAATCTCATATCCTATACATGTGGATGTAACTGTATACTATATAGTCACCCACTACATTGCCTAAAGCATTGTTTTTTTTATCTGTTTGTAGATTGGCAAATCAATTAATTCACGTTCAATTATATTACATACATTTCCATCATCTCTAACAAGAGGGGGAGCTGTCATTCACTTGAAATGCAGTTTGGTGTTGATGTCAGTTGAGTTAAGTGTATTCTTTTACCTGCTGTAATGTCAAAGGTAGAAACTTTCCAATGGGAAAAAAATATGTATTATCTCCCTGCAGGTGAACAGAGAGTCTACAGAAGAGCCTCAGCTGCACCTGGTCTTTAAGCACTCAATAATTGTAGCTGGTTTGTAATGGGTGAGCAGCAAACATGCTAAGAGGATAACGGCCTTTTAATTTCATAAAGACCGTGTAGCTGGGCATGTCTAAAAGGTATACCAGTACCACGCTAATTCCAGAGGAACTATACTGTCAAGCAAAAATATCCAACATGGCCATAACCTTGTTGCCTAGAGAAATATCTGCTGAGATACACTAGATTACGAAATGTATTGGGATGCCTGCCTTTACACATACATGAACTTTAATTGCATCCCAGTCTTAATCCGTAGGCTTCAATATTGAGTTGGTCCACCCTTTGCAGCTGTAACAGCTTCAGCTACTCTGGGAAGGCTGTCCACAAGGTTTAGGAGTGTGTCTATGGAAATGTTTGACCATTCTTCCAGAAGCACAAAGCAAGGTCTATAAACATATGGATGAGCGAAGAAATAGTGAATTTTTGGCACCTACAGACACTATTCAAGAAATAGTGAATTTTTGGCACCTACAGACACTATTCAAGACTCACCTCATCTTGTAAGGGGCCAACCAACGGACACCTGCCAGAGGCACCCCTGGCCCAAGGCGGGGAGCCCATCACCATGCAACTGCAGAAGGTGCAGAAAGTCCAGGCAAGTACTGAAAAAATGAGTACACAGATCCTGTGTCTTTCTGTATCCAAGTAAGTCTATAATAATTTTCATGTAGTGCACACTAGGACATTGTTTTTGGCAAAATCTGTATACTATAGAATTTCTGCACCACCCGTTAAGGTTAAGGTGGTGTGATTTATATTTATATATTTTATTGTCTATGCAATCCCATACGGTGCTTAGCCATATGCATATGTTCACACACTGATAGATCTGTGTACTCATTTTTTCAGTACTTGCCTGGACTTTCTGCACCATCTGCAGTTGTATGGTGCTGGGCTCCCGCCTTGGGCTAGGGGTGCCTCTGGCTGGTGTCCGTTGGTTGGCCCCTAACGGGGTAAGTATTGGAGAGAGGGGAGTGGGATGCATGGTTCGGAATGTGCAAGCCAGTTAAATGCAGAGATACCATTATATGTACTCTTGTATCCTTTGTATTATGTATACTGTTGTTATATGTGTATAAATAGTTTTTCTCATTTACAAAGTTCAAACCGGTGGTCTTTTGAATCCCCCGAGGAAGCCATAGCAATGGCGAAACATGTTGGGAGAAACTCTCCACACTTCAAAAACCACCAACCAACCTCATAATCAGCCCATGAACTTGTATTTGGACTCTCTAGCTGTTTTTATGTATATCATAATTACCTTTTAATGGATATAATAAATGTTTTAAATACTTGTGCTAAACTAGCTCCTTTGTCTTTCTTCTCATCCACATCAATAACCGACCTCACAAATACGCTTCTGGAAGAATGGCCAAACATTCCCATAGACCCACTCCTAAACCTTGTGGGCAGCCTTCCCAGAGGAGTTGAAGCTGTTATAGCTGAAAAGGGTGGGCCAACTCAATATTGAACCCTACGGACTAATACTGGGATGCCATTAAAGGTCATGTGCCTGTAAAGGCAGGTGTCCCAATACTTTTGGTAAAATAGTGTATGTGATATTCCAGTGCTCTCTAACATTAGCTGATCTGATGTCTATGGTAACACATGTTTATTCTGGTAGATTACACACAAACCAGCTATCTAAGGATTCTTTGCTTGTCTGACAGGCCCTTCCATTGCATAATGCTATAACACAAGAAGCATTTCAGAGATGAACACAGCACCAGGTGGAACAGCTCTCATGACAGGGATTCAGTAGTAAAGTTCCTCCTTGACTGACTTCATAGCTGAAATTCTCATCCAATATTTTAACTTTGGTAGCACAGTCCTGATTCATTGACTTCCTAGTAGACACAGTGTAGCAAAAACAGCTTTGTTATTGATTCCATATGAAACTAATTTCTGTTGGGTACAACTGACATGGGGTTTGGCTAAGTGGAGGCTGGGCTTGCTCAAATTCAAATAAAAATGTTGAGAGGCATAAATCAGTCTTTATTGCTGAAATCTCTAGTGACAAAGACAAGTGACTGGTTAAAGCAGGACAGTTGAAATACATCTCTGGATAAAAAAATGAGCCCCTTTTCCAGCACTCCCTCCCACCCCTCTCTCATCCATTCAGCTGTGTTTTGTATTTTCCATACCTTCTAAGGCTATGTGTTACTTACCTTAGTCCACAGTCTCTATCCCCTGCCAAAGCCATTTCTTGGTGTGGAGGATCAGTAACCCAGCAATGTAGAATGGTCCACCCTCTCCATTCCCTTTTTGTTGACTTCGCTGCTGGGAATCCTCTTCTGGATTCTGAGAGCACCCCACCACTGGACAGCCAATAGGGAGTGTCGCTTTCACACAGGCAGAGACGTAGATACCCTAAGAAGTACTACTGTACATAGAAAAAGATAGTATACTCCGGTATAGAGCACATAACCTTGGATTAAGGTGAGTAAAAAGGAGATTTAGATTAGATTCGATTTTTATTTGTATGCCAAAAAATTGTTATAAGGGGTTATGGGGTGGGGTGAAATTCAGCTTTAAAGGAGATACTATTATGAATAAAACTAAAGAATACAACACTGAGGAGGCAAGAAATGATATAAGTGCAGTTTGGGAATCAAACATATTAATATGACTGTTTACGAAGAACCAACCAATATATTGCCTTTAATATGTTACCAGGACAGGATTTAATATAGAATTATGAAATTACTATAGTGATACATTTCATACAGATTTCTAGGCTTCTCCAATATGTGTGGGTCATCATTTAATATAGCATCCTTTGTAATTTGCACAAGTAAAGGATCTGCAGTCACAATTGCTCATGGCTGAATTTTGTTTATTAAGACTCCAGTCCCAGTCTTATAACATATGTAATTGTCTGATGCATAACCTACAAATAGATGTATGGGACCTCCACATAACGGTTTCACAAGGGGTAAACATCTGAATCTTGTTTCTTCTAAAGACCCTCACTGTCGTTTCTACTCTGGAACTAAATATGTTTCTGTTCCCAACATGGTGGGTCTTCTTCTACTGACCAATAAGTGTCTTTAAACGGAAAATTGTGATGTTATCAGTCTCAGTGTAGGAAAACTTTTATTACAACTGGTATCTCTATGGCTGCAGACAAGAGGTTCAGGTGACTTAGCAGTGAGGTGTGCAGTGGCAGTGTTTGTTCAGTTTACAAGAACAGAGGGTCTGGAAAAGGCCTCCCGTCCCCTTTCTAAAAACTTGAAGCAGCATTGGGGATGGCTTTTAAAAAACATTCTTTGTAAACTTAGTTGTGTGAAAAAAAATCCTCCCCTTTACCCATCACTTCATATTTGCTGAGCTTGTTCCACAATGTCTATGCCTCTGGCAGTGTAATGCTGTCCCAGCAGGTTTATCATATGTTCAGGGATGACATTCAAATGACTGTACGAACATTGCCAGCTCCAACCTTTTTCCGTAATACATCAACCAGTCTTTCCAACCTGTGCAGGGATAGAAATAAAGATGTTTCAATCATATTTTGAATATTTCTGAACTTTTATACATCAAAAGGGGCAACTTTAAAGTCTAACTTCAAATCCAATCACCATGGCACTAAGGAAACACAGGCTAGTATACATATACACGTATGTGCTTTGCACATGAGGACACCATTTATGTGGTCCTATGAAGGGGCAATTGGTCCAATGAGTACATGACTCGCAAGCTATATGTTATAACTTGATTATGAAAATATCCTATGTTCTAAATTCAGTCACATACTAAGACATATCCATATTACGGAAGTAATAAACAATTTTTGCTAGTATTGCTACTTACTCTCCCTTTGGTCTGGTATACTGTGTAACTATGTAGAATTAGCATGAAAAAAAAACATTTATCATCAAGTTCAACCTCTCACAGATTTGTTCTAGAGAAAGGCAAAACATGTAGATGGATGATAGCGAAATTCAAGCCAGTTGAATGGGATTCTTCATTGCAATGTAAAAACTTATCGCAATGGATTACCATATGTGAGCTAATGTCACTGAGACTTTATCATTTTTATGCCAGTTTCTCCCTTTTAGATGGCTGCAGGAAACAAATGCAAGAATATGTGGGAGCACCCATTTAAATGGTTAATAACTGATCGGTTAAAGTGCATGTTACCCCTGACCTGAAAAGTTGGGGACCACTTTACCTAGTAGCTCTGTAATCTCAGACCAATCTCTGCATTCTCCAAGTGCCCATTCAAACCTTGGCATCCTAGTGCAAAGCATTCATGAAAATGTGGTAAGGCATTATTTTCATGTGTTGACGCACATTGGGGCTGATTTACTAAAACCGAAGAGTGCAAAATCTGGTGCAACTGTGCACGGGAGCCAATCAGCTTCCAATGTCAGCTTGTTTAAATAAGCTTTGACAAAAAAAAACTGGAAGCCGATTGGTTTCTATGCAGAGCTGCACCAGATTTTGCACTTTCCAGTTTTAGTAAATCAACCCCTTTGTGTTAAAGCAGCACATTCAAATGAATAGATTGGCAACATACCAAAATGCCAAAAAAATGGACATACTCTATTTTTGGCAATGCATTGCACCACAATGTACAGCAGTACATTACAGTGTGCTGCAATGCATTGGCTTTGAAGTGTGTTGGGTGCAATTTGAAATGAGCATGTGGCCATTACCGCAAAGTGACTCACCACACTGGAAAGGTATGAATCGGCTTTAGCAAATGCTGTAAAGTAATAAAATACCCAGTGATCCTGCCATTCCCCTTAGAATATAACTCATTCTTGTATGTTGCTGACTGTGCTAGGCATGAAAAAAATCCATCATAATGTGGTCAATTTGTGTCTCTTGTGACTTGCGAGCTACGGGATGCTGTGTTGACTAATATAGTGCCTGTATTTCTGAAGTCAGATTACTTTAGAAAAAAAAAAACATTTAGGTTGTCTTTGCCTCGGCAAGCAAGTGAACTTAAGAGTCAAAGACAAAAGGTCCTCTTCTTTAATCCGTACCATACTAATGGCTATAATTGTGGCAAAGAAAAGTTAAAGCTGAACTCCAGGATATTAAAATACACATTTCCCTTGCAGGAGGATGCCCCTGCACTGCAAAGGTTAAATGAATAAGGTGTACAGTAATACTCACCTTGTCCCTAGCTTCACCAGAAACTGGCACTCTCCTTTTCTCTCTAAAGCTCCTGAATGTGGGCAGGTCCTTGCTGTCGTCACTTACAGTATAGGAATGCTGGTCCTGTACTGTATGTGATGCAACCAGCGAAAGGAAAGTGGCTTTGGTGGACTGGTCACACAGTGTGGTGGAAGCCTGCCAGAGCGAAGAATAAGCTTTGTATTACAACTTATTCCTCTACCCCTGGACCTAACAAACATTTAACCCTTGCAACGCAAGCACAGCTCCTTCTTCCTTGCAAGTCAATGTCCTCTCATATTCTGGGAATGTCTATTTTTTTTTGTGCTGGGGTAGCTTCTGCACCCCTCTCTCCTTAAGGGAAACACTATAGGAGTGTCCCACGAGTGAAAACTCTGAGTCTGCTAGGGCTCCAGACATCACATGTGCCAAGGTGGCAGCACACAGCAAGAGTCTCAGGGCTTGTGGATATCTAAACGAAGGAGGTTTTTACAGGTAAATAATATGCATACAATATGTTAAATGCACATATTGTATAATCGTGATGATTGTTGTTGAAATGAATGGTCTGTTAACAGGGTTTCTTCAAGTCGCTGACTTGCTTTTCCTTTACAAATAAAAATAATTCTTAGTTTTCTCCAACTTTCATTTACTCTGTGCTTGTTCTGGGTCGGTGACTAAGACACGTTGAAGCCAGTAAACATGTTGTAGTCACAGGCATATTAACTGGTCTTAACACATTACAAACCCATACAAATTTGTAGGAATTATTTGGTGGGTGAAGATATCATAGACTGTTGCCATTAAAATGTAAAATCTAAAGAGTGCTTCATAACTTGGGCATTGCAACAAAAACAGATATCCATCAATAACTTATTTATTTAAAAACAATCCAATGGCAGAGACAATAACACCCCTGCAATATATAGCAGATCAATAGAATATTAAGTCAAAGTTCCTACCCTGCAGATAGGTCTCTAAAGTCAACCCATGGTTGCAGGAAAGAAAGTTGCTCAATCTATGGCATATATATATAATAATGCACACACACACTGAGCAAAATTATAAATGCATCACTTTTGTGTTTGCCCCTATTTATCATGAGCTGAACTCAAAGATCTATGACTTTTTCTATGTACACAAAAGGCCTATTTCTCTCAAATACTGTTCACAAATCTGTCTAAATCTGTGTTAGTGAGCACTTCTCCTTTGCCGAGATAATCAATCCACCTCACAGGTGTGACATATCAGGATGCTGATTAGACAGCATGATTATTGCACAGGTGTGCCTTAGGCTGGCCACAATAAAAGGCCACTCTAAAATGTGCAGTTTTAATCATACAGCACAATGCCACAGATGTCGCAAGTTTTGAGGAAGCGTGCAATTGGCATGCTGACTGAAGGAATGTCCACCATTCCAGAGCTGTTTGCCCTTGAATTGAATGTTCATTTCTCTACCATAAGCCATCCCCAAAGGCGTTTCAGAGAATTTGGCAGTACATCCAACCGGCCTCACAACCGCAGACCACGTGTAACCACACCAGCCCAGGACCTCCACATCCAGCATCTTCACCTCCAAAATCTTTTGTCTGAGACCAGCCACCCGGACAGCTACTGCAACAATCAGTTTGCAGAACCAAAGAATTTCTGCAGAAACTGTCTCAGGGAAGCTCGTCTGCATACTCATCATCCTCATTGGGGTCTCGACCTGAATGCAGTTCATTGTCGTAACCGGCTTGAGTGGGCAAATGCTCACATTCGATTGTGTCTGACACTTTGGAGAGGTGTTCTCTTCACGGATGAATCCCGGTTTCCACTGTACAGGGCAGATGGCAGACAGTGTGTATGGCATTGTATGGATGAGCGGTTTGCTGATGTTAACATTATGGATTGAGTGGCCCATGGTGGTGGCGGGGTTATGGTATGGGCAGGCGCATGCTATGGACAACGAACACAAGTGCATTTTATTGATGGAATTTTGAGTGCACAGAGATACCGTGATGAGATCCTGAGGCCCATTGTTGTGCCATTCATCCATGACCATCGCCATGTTGCAGCATGATAATGCACGGCCCCATGTTGCAAGGAACTGTACACAATTCCTGGAAGCTGAAAACATCCCAGTTCTTGCATGGCCAGCATACTGACCGGACATGTCACCCATTGAGCATGTTTGGGATGCTCTGGATCAGCATATACGACAGCGTGTTCCAGTTCCTGCCAATATCCAGCAATTTCGCACAGCCATTGAAGAGGAATGGACCAACATTCCACAGGCCACAATCAACAACCTGATCAACTCTATGCGAAGGAGATGTGCTGCACTGCGTGAAGCAAATGGTGGTCACACCAGATACTGACTGGCTTTCGGACTCCCCGAACCCCCCAATACAGTAAAACTGCACATTTTAGAGTGGCCTTTTATTCTGGCCAGCCTAAGGCACACCTATGCAATGATCATGCTGTCTAATCAGCATCTTGATATGCCACACCTGTGAGGTGGATGGATTATCTCGGCAAAGGAGAAGTGCTCACTAACACAGATTTAGACAGATTTGTGAACAATAGTTGAGAGAAATAGTCCTTTTGTGTACAAAAAAAAAAAGTCGTAGATCTTGGAGTTCAGCTCATGATAAATAGGGGCAAACAGAAAAGTGTTGCATTTATAATTTTGCTATATATATATATATATATATATATATAGTATATATAAAATAAAAGATCGCCTGCATGGACTGACATAGTTTGTGTTCCTTGATACTAATATCCTGTATATCGAGGTTGGTACAAATGGCTGTAGTTAAATGTTCCATGAATAACATGCAGAGGTTGGGAGACGACAAAGGGCACCCGTGTCTGAGAGTATGCCATTTTTTGTACTCTAGGCAATCTTATAAAACCATGATCCTTAGCAGAAATCAGGGGCCAATTCCCAGCTGTTGAAGTGTCTCTTGCAATAAGCACCACCCAACCCTGTCAAATGCCCTTTCGGCATCTACAGAAAAGAGACAGGATGGGATGGAGCTTCTCTGAGCATATTACATAAGGGTAAGGGTCTCCAAAGTGTTATGTCGAGCCTCGCTGCCCATGGTAAAGCTGGCTTGATCTAAATGTATAGTGGCTGGGAGTACTGGGGTGAGCCGAATGCAATCATTTTGGAGTAGAAGCGTAGGTCTATGTTTGTGAGAGAGATTGGGCAATAATTAGTACAAATCGTGGGTTCTTTATCGGGTTTTGGGATGACAGAAATATGAGCTTACATCCTTTGTGTAGTGAAGGGCTGAGACATTTTGATAGAGTTGTAAATGATGGGAGAGAGGAGTTTTGTAAGTCTTATAAAAACAAGGTGTGAATTTGTCTGGTCCTGGGTTTCTCCCAGAAAGGAAGTAGCCCCCCCCCCCAATTTCCTTCAGTGAAAAGACTTGTTCCAGGTTTTCTGCTGTTTTTCAATGGTATCATGGGCAGGGGTGTATCTAGAACATATTGACACACTTTTTGACGAAAAGCTATGGGGTCCATGGTTGAGTATTTGGTAGGGATATTATGGAGATTCAAGTAAAAGGTATGAAATGCTTCAGAAAACCCTTTGAGGTTGTGTATTACATTACCAGAAGGAATCTGAATTGTGGGTATTGAAGTCAAGGGGAGTCTATGGCGTAAGGCTCTCGCCAAGGGATTCCCTGGTTTATTGCCGTGTTGGTAAAATGAAGTACAAGTTTTATCCCGAAGTCGGAGTATCTGTTGGTTCAGTAGTGTGCAGCAGCTCAGCACAACGTTTTGCAATCATATTATCAGGTGTTGGATTTTGTTTATGAGCAGATTCTATATTATTATTATTACTACTGATCATGACAACATTACCAAGCTTGTAAAATTTTTCAGGGGCAGCTTTTGGGAAAGCAGTTCCTACTGATGTAGGCATACCACAGGAAGAACAGCTCCAAAGAGCCCTTTCCCTACACAAAGCATATGGGGGGGGGGGGGGCAAGCTCTTGGGAGCCAATGCAGCAGTATTGTTTTGTTGGGAAATAAATTACTGTACTGTATGTATGCGGTACAGAAAGTGTGGGGAATAGGGAGGATCTTTAGTCCATCAGGCAGGGCTGGCCATGCTAGTTGGAATTTCAATCCAGTTCAGGCATTATGCTGTCTGCTTGAACTGGAGGTTAAGAGCTTACTGGGTTCTCTGGCATGGCCAACAGGTATATTTCCAATACTTGCAGCATTTTTAAAGGGATAAAACATATTGAAATATGCATGTAACTGACCATTTAGGGAGATGTACTGAATGTGTTTTTTTTTTAATTAACTCAGACACACACTTTAATGATCATACTAACTGCAGTCTAAGGCCGGCCATACACAGTTCGAATCTCAGCTGGTTCAGTAGGAATGGCCAAGATGAATATAAGATCGATCAACTTAGCTACAACCAGCCTGCTGGATTCTCTTACGATTATTGCTAGCGGCTGCTATAGCCGCTAGAGATAATCACTGTCTTCTCCCGGCAGGGATGGCTGGGGGGG
>BLSH010214066.1:2038481-2055347 GCA_018402905.1 Glandirana rugosa | reverse complement strand
AACAGAAGCCGTCCGACATTCGGCCAGTGTATACGCTAGCAATAATCACAGTTTTCTCCCGGCAGGGATGGCTCCCCCCCCCCCCACCCAGACAATTGCTCAGCAGGAGAGATTCCTCCATCGGCACTGACTGCAAATTTCTTTTCTGCAATTTGTGGCTGCAGGAAAGAAAAACACACCATGCATGGCCTGCTTAACCCTGCCAAAACTGCAAGCATCTGACAATAGGCACCTAATGCCTATGTGTAGCCTCTGGAAAAAAGTTAACCTCATGTACAAACATTGCCTGTAACAACCAGCGAAAAGTCTGCTCTTTTTTTCCAACCTGTTGAATAAAGATAAAAGCTAGAATTCTATTGGTTGCTATGGGCCCTGGTGTAACTAGTTGCTAGGATGTAGTGTAAATGAAGAAGTCATGCTCCCTGGCAGGTGATATATATATTAGTATTCCGTAAGACATAGTGGAGATGAGTACTTGGGCATAGCATTTCTTAAAACCGGTTGAGTCACTTTCACTGCGGTTAATAGAAATACATAGCATTGCCTCAGGCCATCCTGAAGAGTCCGGGTTATGGGAGGATATATCACAGCAAGTGGCATAACACAGATACGCTTTTGCACATGATGGCATTTTATAAAACAAAATGTTCTTTTTTCCTAATCTAGCCAATGAGGTAAAGATATTTTCAACATATTGACTGTTTGACCCAAGGAAGTATTTTAAATATCAAAAAAGTTTTATTACCTTGGAATAATGGAAAATAGGTTTAATCCAAAAAGCAAGAAGTGTGACTTTGCATATGATAATTAACAAAACTATTTCAATCAAATTGGCTGCATTATAGTAGCGATGCCCATCGCCGTTCCTCCAAAGCTGGTGCCAGACAGTTCACATTCTGCTGAATCAGCAAAAAATCAAGCCGTGGGTGACCCCTGCAAGCACCATTGGGCTCCACAAAAATCAATTAAAATAATTGCTTGCCATGCAGTGGCTTTATCCAATTAGATGAAAGCACTTTGCCTCAGCATTTTTGTATTCAGGCAGCCAGGGTACCCGCTATCAAATATAATAGTCTTTCAGTGGAGATTCCTTTGTTCCAGCGCTTATCCGATGTGGGCTTAACAAGAGAAAACAGCCATGTATAGTTACTAAAGCAGCGCATAGATGCAATCTTCTTTCCTTCCACCACAGGTGGAAGGAAAGAAAATCACATGATTACCCCTTCTGCATTGCTATTGTATTCTCCTCGCAGGGAGCCTTCCCGGCCGGCAGAACGCGCTGATTATTGCTAGCGGCTAAAGCCACTGGCAGTAATCACATATTAGAAATATGATATACTGGCTGTACCCAAGCCGATCAATGAATCAACTTTGGTACAACCAGCCTGCACATACACAGATTGATCCATCCATGGCCAGCTATACCCAGTACAAAGTCATTGTGCAACTAATTATCCTATTATTAGCTCAGACTTGAGAGGTTAGCAATGGCAGACGTCATACTTCCCCCATGACAGATTTTCTTTTAAGAAAAAGAAATTCTGGGCAAAAATGAATGCCCTTCCCAATGCTTTATTTGCTACAAGCAAAGTTCTCTGACATTTTTTATGGAGAAGCACTGCTGTGGTTCTGAGGAAGAGGCTACTCCTCGAAACACGTTAACCTATTGGATCTCCATTTGTTCTGTCACATGTTATAATGTACTGTGGGCTGGATGGTGCTGTTCTTTGTGATGAGCTTTGATGCAACTGTGATTCTGTGAGTATACCCTTACCCTTTTTTACAACAATAAAGTCATGTTTTTAGGATAATGCACTAGGTCGGGGCACCCTCTCTTCTGTTTTGTGGTTTCAGGTGTAAAGCCACCCACATGCACACTGATATATGATACGAATGCACACTATGTTCTATCGGCACATACCTTTAAACACATGTTGGTGCTTAAAGCAGGCCATACATTATGCAATTTTCTTTGTTTCAACCATTTAACCAAATTTACTTGATTCCCCCATCAACACAGTCATTGTTGATGGGGGAATCCCTCCCGCAGCGCTATTGTGTTCTGCTGGTGAGAAGCCTTTCCGACCGGCAGAATTCATTGATCATAGCCACCAGTGATCAGGTGAAAGAAAAAAATGACAGGCTGGTTGTACTAAAGTTAATCGATAGATCACCTTCAGTACAACCGGCCTGCCCATAGACAGATGGAAATTTGGTCGGTTCCTGTTGAACCAGCCGAATTTCGATCCGTGTATGGCCAGCTTTACACAACCTTTGATGCACAACCATGTGTAGCCGCCTCTTCGAATATATCTCAAAGGGTGGGTGTACGCAGCTGCAGCAAATCTTGGGAAAGTCATTATGCAGGCTCTGCACATTGTAGGCCCCTATATGGCCCTGTGCATCAAGCATTAGCCTGCTATTCTTTATTCATCTCAAGCAACACTGTAAACTGTAAAATAGCACTTTATTCAGACTTTAAAAAGATAGAATTTTACATTGGCTCTCCGTGAGTTAAATTTTAAATAATGCAAAGCGGGAAAGTCACCATTCATATTTTTAATTTTTCATCTTGCTGTGATTTGGCACAAGGTCATTAGAGGTTATAACACAAAAATCCTGTTAGGGGTTAAGGCAAAGGAGAGTAAAAGTGCCATTAAACAAGATTAGAAGTATAATATAGAGCAGTGGTCTCCGCACTGTGGCCTGGGGGCCAGATGCAGCTCTTTACTTGCTTTTATCTGGCCCTTGTGGTACTATTTCACCCACTGATACTAACAATGGGGCATAATTGCCCCCCACTGACACTAGTGAAGGGGCACAATTCCTCCCAATGACACCAATAGTGGGGCCCAATGACACCAATGATGGGACATAATTCCTCCCAATGACATCAACAATGTGGCCCAACGACACCAATGATGGGGCACAGTTCTTCCCACTGACACCAAAGATGGGGCATTGTTTTTTCCCACTTATTTCAGGACCTTTTCTACCCCCAATAGCCACAGTCTGGCCCCACTAAAGTCTGAAGGACGGTAAATCGGCCCTTTGTTTAGAAAGTTTGGAGACCCCTGATATAGAAGTATAGGCTGTTTGTGCTGCCACCAATTAAGCCTGTGCTGGCAGAAACCTGTTGCACCTTAAAAATGCTAGTTCCCTGGCCGTAATGCCAACTGTTTTACTTCAACGCATTACACTGACCTAGAACAAACATGCAGTGAATGAAGGTAAAACATCCGATCAGCGAACTTGCTCCAGATTTGAGGCTCAGAAAGCACTGCAAATGTTTTATAAGCATGGCAGCCAGGCAACCAGCATTTTCAGAAGAAAAAGATAGCAGTGTTTGTCTCAGCACAGCCAGCTGCCCACAGTTATGATGCCGGCGCTGGGAACCCGAAGGCTAGTGAAGAACTAACCCGAGAGAGGACGGCGCGGGATCCCTGGGCAGGTAAGTGTTCTTTTATTAAAAGTCAGCAGCTATAGGATTTGTAGCTGCTGACTTCTATTTTTTTTACAGAGTGAACCTCCACCACTGGAAGTGTATTTGTAACACCTGTTACCTGTTGATCCTGCCAGAAATCGTTTCAGCTGATAGCTTTCTGTGCTTCTGTCTTTGTTGCCATCATTGTTCTCAGTAGTCTCTGTGGTCTCCAAAACAGCTCCCCAATGTTAGAAGAAGAAGAGGGGAGAGGGAGGTGTTCTGTAGTCCTAAAACAATGTTCTAGAGTGACAATGCTGCTCCTCCATACATTATCATTCAAGCACAGGAAGCATATTACTCATAGGATCACCAGGTGAAAATAGAGGAAAACAGGCAAGGAAAATAATATGCATGCAACCATTTTTGTTGTTTTAGATAACCCTTTGGGATTCAAATAATTAAATATGTTATATATATCACAAGTGCAAATCCTATTCCAATTAACGTTATTTTTTAAAATTATTATTTGAATTATTTATTATTTTTAAATGCACTGCAGAGTTCACAGCAGCAATACTTTAATATTTTTGCCCATTGTAATAAAATTTTTTACTCTTTCCATAGGAGACAACTCAGCTATATTTTATAGAAATTAATAGCACCCATGGGCTAAATGAATGATTTTCATAGATATTAAACTGTAGCTGCCTCTAGCTGTAACAGTTTATACAAATATTTAGCCCATTGCAGATCACATGCAAATGAGAAGATACCGCAGGCTCTGTGTGAAAAGCAAGAAACAGTTTGCCTTGGGTGTAATTAGCCTGGAAGAAATTACACTTTTTTTGTCTATAAGCCTGCAAAGGTGTCACACTGTTCATTTCCAAACGGTCCCATATACCCCAGGGCTTAACTCCCACTTTGTATAATAAGGCCCCCAGATAAAAGCCCCCCAATTTTATATCTTCTGTGAAAAGCGCACTTTAAAATCTCTACATGTTTTGTCCTGATTTTATTGTATGTAAATACCAATTAGTGGATCTTAGATGTGGATATCTGTTGATCACAATGAACAGGTACATTTAATTTAAAGCACTGATAATTCAATAAAATTAACCACTTGACAACCGGGCGAATTCCAGCACTCCTCTCCTACATGTAAAAATCATCATTTTTTTTTTTGCTAGAAAATCAGAATCCTAAAACATTATATATATATATTTTTTAGCAGAGACCCTGGGGAATAAAATGGCGACCATTGCAACTTTTTTCGTCACACGGTATTTGCGCAGCAATTTTTCAAATGCGATTTTTTTTGGGGGAAAAACTGTTTCATGAATTAAAAAAAAATAAAAAAAGTAAAGTTAGCCCAATTTTTTTTGTAGAATGTGAAAGATGTTAGGCGAAGTAAATAGATACCTAATATGTCACGCTTTAAAATTGCGCACACTCGTGAGATGGCGCCAAACTTTGGTACTTAAAAATCTCCATAGGTGACGCTTTAAAATTTTTTACAGGTCACCAGTTTAGAGTTACAGAGGTCCTGGGCTAGAATTGTTGCTCTCGTTCTAACGCACGCGGCAATACCTCAAATGTGTTATTTGAGCGCCGTTCACATATGCGAGCGAGACTTAAGTATGCGCTCAATTCCGTGCGCATGCTCGGGGGACGGGGGCGCTTTACATTTTTTTTTATTATTATTTATTTTACCCTTATTTTTACACTGTCTCTTTAATTGTTTTTTTTTTTGATCACTTTTATTCCCATTACAAGGAATGTAAACATTGCCAGTAATGGGAATAGTGTGTGACAGGTACTCTTTATGGAGAGATGCGGGGTCAATAAGACCCCACATCTCTCCTCCAGGCTGGAAAGGCTGAGATCAGGAAAAAAAAATGAACGATCCCGGCCTTTCCAGCCGAGTCCCAGGCATTGTTTACATCCAGTAACCCGGACATGATGTCAAGACCTCACGTCCGGACCTCTGAGGTGCATAGAGATGCAGCTCTATGCTCAATTTCCACCGGCGACTGATTCCTTCTCCGGGCCGCCAATGGCACGGGCAAACCCGGAGAAGCACTGGAGGGCACCGGGGGGGCGCGGTTGCCTATAAGAACGATCAAGCGGCTGAACTGCTGCTATGATCGTTCTTATGGTGCAGAGAATCGCCGGATGGAAAGAATGATATCTGAATGGTGCCAGATATCAGAGCTCAAAGTCCAGGACGTCATATGGCAGCCAGGGGTCGGCAAGTAGTTAAGAGAAGTTAAGAGAAGCGTTCACTAAGAGAGGAAGTGAGGGGGGAAAAAAGGGAACATACAATTTTTTTTAAGGCAGAGCAGAAAAATGTTATTCAGGTTTTTGTTGCCATAAGTACCCTCAATCTGAAGATCTCCTGGTCATCAGGACTGAAATCCAGGTGAAATCTCTCCCAACAGGGACACAGACACAATAAAAATCTGACAGGGGTTTTACCATTCCCACTCTAATCAAATCTTTTTAGCTGGAGTTGGACTAGAGCTAGTAATTTGTATAAAAAAAACTAAGAACAAAAAAAAAAAAATACAAAAATTAAATTACACATATATTTCCCATCACACTCTCCAGCAAGTCAATAGAAAATGACTATTTGAACATTTTAGGTAAAAAAATCAATGTATTTGCAAATGTTTGCACCAAAATCCTTGTTTTTTAACCTAAATTATTGAAATAGTTTAAAAATATTTTATTTACTCAGTCTCTAAATTGTGTGCTTGGGAATTTTTGTATTATCTGTGTATGCCCATGTACACCTTTCCCATGCTTATTATATATTGAGCCATTTGTCATTTTTGCTTTGTTAACTACTTCAGCCCCGGAAGGATTTGTCCCCTTAATGACCAGGCCATTGTTTGCGATTCGGCACTGCATCGCTTTAACTGACAATTGCGCGGTCGTGCCACGTTGTACCCAAACTAAATTGATGTTGTTTTTTCCCCACAAATAGAGCTTTCTTTTGGTGGTATTTAATCACCTCTGCGGTTCTTGTTTTTTTGCACTATAAACAAAGAGCGACAATTATACTTTTTGCTGTAATACATATCCAATAAAAAAAAAATTGATTCATCAGTTTAGACCGATATATATTATTCTAAATATTTTTGGTAAAAAAAAAACAAAAAACGAAATAGGCGTATATTGATTGGATTGGGCAAAAGTTATCGCGTCTGCAATCTATGGGATAGATTTAGGGACTTTTATATTTTTTTTAAATAGTTTTTACTAGTAATGGTGGCAATCTGCTATTTTTAGCGGGAGTGCAACATTGTGGTGGACAAATCTGACCCCAAATGACACTTTTTGGGGACCAGTAACATTATTACATTGATCATTGCCATAAAAATGCACTGATCAATGTAAAAATTACACTGGCAGGAAAGGGTTAAACACCACGGGGCGATCAAGGGGTTAACTGTGTTCCCTAAGTGTGTTCTAACTGGGTGGAGGCTGGGCTGGCAGGGACATGACAGAGATCACTGTTCCCGATGACTGAACGGGAACGGGGATCCGCCTTGTCTGTACTAGGCGGCCACAGGTCAACAGTGGACATCGAGTCCGCCCAACCCGCGAGCATGCTAATGCAGTGATTGTAAATTGTAGGTTGCAGTAATTGTATATTGTAGGGGGCAGCGATTGTATATAGTAGGGGGCAGTGATTGTATATTGTAGGGGGCAGTGATTGTATATTGTAAGGAGCAGGGATTGTATAATGTTGGGGGCAGTGATTGTTTGTTTAGTAGGGGGCAATGATTGTATATTGTAGGGAGCAGTGATTGCATATTGTAGGAGGCAGTGATTATATATTGTAGGAGGCATTGATTGTATATTGTAGGGGGCAGGGATTGTATATTGTAGGGGGCAGTGATTGTATACTGTAGGGGGCAGTGATTGTATATTGTAAGATGCAGTGATTGTATATTGTAGGGGGCAGTGATTGTATATTGTAGGGGACAGTGATTATTATAGTGTAGGAGGCAGTGATTATATATTGTAGGGGGCAATGATTGTATATTGTAGGAGGCAGTGATTGTATATTGTAGGAGGCAGTGATTGTATATTGTAGGAAGCAGTGATTGTATATTGTAGGGGGCAGTGATTGTATATTGTAGGGGGCAGTGATTGTATATTGTAGGAGGCAGTGATTGTATATTGTAGGAGGCAGTGATTGTATATTGTAAGGGGCAGTGATTGTATATTGTAGGAGGCAGTGATTGTATATTGTAGGGGGCAGTGATTGTATACTGTAGGAGGCAGTGATTGTATATTGTAGGAGGCAGTGATTGTATATTGTAGGGGACAGAGATAGTATATTGTAGGGGGCAGTGATTGTATATTGTAGGGGACAGTGATTGTTATAGTGTAGGAGGCAGTGATTGCATATTGTAGGGGGCAGTGATTTTATATTGTAGGGGGCAGTGATTGTATATTGTAGGGGGCGGTGATTGTATATTGTAGGGGGTGATGATTGTATATTGTAGGTGGCAGAGACTGTATATTGTAGGGGGCAGTTATTGTATATTGTAGGGGCAGTGATTGTATATTGTAGGGGGCAGTGATTGTTATAGTGTAGGAGGCAGTGATTGCATATTGTAGGGAGCAATGATTGTATATTGTAGGGGGCGGTAATTGTATATTGTAGGGGGCAGTGATTGTATATTGTAGGGGGCAGTGATTGTATATTGTAGGAGGCAGTGATTGTATATTGTAGGAGGCAGTGATTGTATATTGTGGGGGGCAGTGATTGTATATTGTAGGAAACAGTGATTGTATATTGTAGGAGACAGTGATTGTATATTGTAGGAGACAGTGATTGTATATTGTAGGAGATAGTGATTGTATATTGTAGGAGGCAGTGATTGTATATTGTAGGGGGCAGTGATTGTATACTGTAGGAGGCAGTGATTATATATTGTAGGAAGCAGTGATTGTATATTGTAGGAGGCAGTGATTGTATATTGTAGGGGGCAGTGATTGTATATTGTTGGAGGCAGTGATTGTATATTGTAAGGGGCAGTGATTGTATATTGTAGGGGGCAGTGATTGTATACTGTAGGAGGCAGTGATTGTATATTGTATACCACCCATCTCCCTGCTCACCCAGTTCAGCATTGCGCATGCGCATAAGTGATGGCACACATGAGTAATAATGAGACATGTAGTCCTGGTAGTGGGTATGGAGGAGAGAGAGGGTGCAAGCTCCTGGAATGGGGATTTAGGGGGAGCACTGCTCCCAGAAGATGGAGGTTTATTTTGTTATATAAGAAATGGCACTCAAACCTTTGCAAAATAGAGTAAATGAATAATAAAGGCATTATTAAAGATATTAAATGCATGTAACTAGATAACTTGCTTTTAGAACAATTATTTATTACTACTGTGAATTCTTTAAAAAATACTAGATTCCTGGTTCTCATACCGAAGCTCTTGCTTCCGTCCTTTGAAACACTCTCCCAGAACAAGTGTAGAGATAAGGTTTTCTGCCTTTTCTAATCCACAACCTTGCTGCGAGTCAGTGATTAAAAATATAGCAGTCAGTGGATCAGCATAACAGCCAAGTAATAAGCATGTTCAGGAGAAAGTAAGCAACATCTTCTCAGTTATGAATCCTAATGCCTTTGGGAAATTCTTAAAATCTTTAGGCATGTTTGCAACGTGGTCATTCATTGTGCTTGTGTCCAACCAACGGATACGTTTGGCTTACACCAAACAACTGGGTGCAGTATATACTCAGTATTAATTCTCGAAGTACTGTGTTTATTAGTAGTTATATATATATTTTATTCCATATCAGAGAATTAAAGCTAAGAGAAATCTGCCACTTTCCATACAAGTGGTCTTATTCAGGGACACGTTGTGATGTTCTCTCCCTGACACAGCCAACAAACAGAGGCAGTGAAAGGTCTGTTCTATTTTTTTTGGAGAAGAGGTTCCCATCAGCCGCAAAGATTTTCCCTTATCCTGGAAAATACTGACGTGTAAAAACAAGCACTTGCAATGACTGGGTCTGGTATTACACCTAAGCAGGGTTAACCAGGCCAATAACCACAAGTAATTCTCCAGCCTGTCACATACCTTGCATCTACTGGGCTGCATGTCTCTGCCACTGGAATTCTGAAATGTCCCAAAGGCTAGGCCCTCACAGGAGGCTTGCCTGTTTGCTGTTCCAACTGCTTCCACATGTTATCCACTTTTCAACAATCAAACAGGTTCTGTTACAAACTTTAAAAATACTTAAGTAAAACATATTATTTGACCTACTTGCTTTACTTTAAGGTATGATTTTAGCAAAAACTTTAGCTTTAAATAGACTAGGTAAAAGTTAGAATCTCATCAGATTTTGGTACCGACTGCTTGGCCATTGGGAAGATCCAACCTCACTAGTTGTATTTGGAACCATTGTCACCTGAAGAACAAGGGAGGGTGAGATGTAAAATTTTAAAGCGGTCATCAGAACAGGAGTAGAGGTTATATATTCCAGTGAGGATACTTGTTCCAGTGAAAACTGGCCCTTATTTTGTTGGGATTGGCACTTTCTGTTGTATCTCTGGGGACAGGCTGTGCGGGGACATATCTCTGATGGGAACACACAGCAATAAAAACGTGTCAAGGACTGTAACCCTTCCCAGTCTATCCATACCAAGAAGAGTGTAGGCCGAAAATTCACATTATTTATTTCTCAAATATTCACACTTATTAAGTTCCTCTTTATACGCATTATAAGTTAAGTTCCTCTTTATACACATTATAAGTTAAGTTTCTCTTTATACACATTATATATCATTATGTAAAGTATTTCAATGAAAGAGAAAATGTATAAGGCCTTGATGTATAGAAATGGGAAACGTATTGAGTAGTCCATGGAAATTTTCAACAAAAGCGGAACTTGTACTTTACCTGGGTACTAATGTTACTCATAGTAATCAACTGGTGTGTGCAGCTTTTCTTTTACATTTAAAGTGGGCATTAATTTACCTTGAACTAACGGTTAAATTATTTTTATCGACAGGCTTATTTGAATAGCTCCATATCTGGCCATGCACTTGAAAATCTGAACATTATGGATTCCAATTTTTGTAGAAATCACTAAGCAATTGACCAAAATGGTGGTTTCGATTGTTCACAAGCAGATTTAAATTCCTCAGTTCGGTAGAAAATTTTTAGAAAATTGCAATTACATTTCAAATTTCAATATACTCAATTTATTGCCCAGTTTTGACTACATTATTGACTAAACTCTGGTGGCCTCCTGGGTGGTAGATTAACATGTTTCTGATGATTACTTGTGAATGCGTTGGTGGCTCAAAAATGGTTGCAGTAGACTGGAAATTTACAATTGTATTGCCAATTTATGGATTTTGTAGGTGTTCAAAGTGCAGTAACCAATAGCAAGTTAGCAACCATATTTAAGTTTACTGTAGCCAGATTACTGATGGAATTGTTCCTGATCGGTTGCTATAAGTTCCAGAATTCATTGCCGTTTGCACCGATTTGCTGAACACAATAAACACCTAATATAAAAGACCCCTTTTATTTCTGAAGCAAAAAAAAATTACATATGACAGCTAAAGGATCTCAACATTAGGCAATAAGGTTAAATTACACTTCACAAATACAAATGTTGTAAAGATCACAGTCATCTTAGAGTCAGAGAAGTCTGCCAAGTTCTGCACAGATTTAGAAAACTTCCTTCATCTCTGAAAGGATAAGTTTTCTTAAAGTCAAACTCCTATTGAAAGTGGAACAGAAGCACCACATGCCACTGCATGCACTAACATTTCATGTATAGAAAAGGCATAAAAAATGTGCCAGGACATATAAAAATAAAAACTATTAAACCTTATTACAGCACTCCATCAAAAAAAAAAAAACACTTTTTTTTTCTATGGCTTTTGCTGTTCTTAATCTCTGTTTCGCTTCACTGCAAATTCCATCAGTGATTTTTCTGTGTCTGCGTCTATAATCCATTATTTCAACACATGCAAGTTTTCCTATATGAATTAAATATTTCTTCAATTTTTAAGTTGTAATTTTGCTTATTTAAACAGTGTGTATGAAAGCTTGCTTAAAGCAGAACCTCAGTTATTTTTCATCTTTCCATCTATTAAATCCTTTGCCCTTGTTGTTTTAACTTTGGATAGTAAAACTTTTTTTTTTTCTGCCAGTAAATACCTTATACAGCCCACTTCCTGTTTCTTGTCTGGAAAAAAGCCTGGGTGTTTGACATCATGCACAGATCTCACTCTCATGAGAGTTTGCCAGGGAGGGATTGGGGATGAGTCATAAGAGGGCCAATAAGAGTTGAAGAGCTGGAGGTGTGCCCCTGTGTGTCTATGTAAATCCAGAAAGTGAACAGGCAGCAGCTTCAGCTGCCAACAGTTACAATGATTGCAGCCAGACTCAGTGGAGAGAGATTTCTGCGGCATATTTG
Organism: Glandirana rugosa; assembly: GCA_018402905.1. NCBI lineage: Eukaryota > Metazoa > Chordata > Amphibia > Anura > Ranidae > Glandirana > Glandirana rugosa. Next base: position 2,043,456 of record BLSH010214066.1, on the reverse strand, counting down.
GCAAGTACAGAATCACAGTATATATAAAATATTATGCAAAGTGGTTGGAGGGAAGCTTCAAAATGGCAAAGATGTTTTTATTACAAATGATGTGAGCAGACTACAGTTCCTCTTTAACCACTGCACCAGGCCTATTTTTTGGACTGACGGTCATTGCAATACTTTTTGTCGCACCGTATATGTGCAGTGGTCGTACAAGCACAATTTAAAAAAAAAAAAAGTACTTTTTTGAGTTAACAAATAAGACAACAGTAAAGGTAGCCCAACTTTTTTCCATATTGTGAAAGATAATGTTACGCCGAGTAAATTGATGCCCAACATGTCATGCTTCAAAATTGTGCTTGCTCGTGGAATGGCGACAAACTTTGGTACTTAAAAATCTCCATCGGCGACATTTAAAAATTTCTACAGGTTACCAGTTTTGAGTAACAGAGGAGGTCTAGTGCTAGAATTATTGCTCTTACTCCAACTATACCTCACATGTGTGGTTTGAACACCATTTTCATATGCGGGCAGGACTTACGTATGTGTTTTCTTCTGCGCGCGAGCTCAGCGGAGCGGGACGCTTTACATTTTTTTTTATTTATTTTACTTTCCATTTATTATTTTTACACCGTTCTTTAAAAAAAAAAAAAATAGATCACTTTTATTCCTATTACAAGAAATGTAAACATTCCTTGTAATAGAAAAAAGCATGACAGGACCTCTTAAATATGAGATATGGGGTCAAAAAGACCTCAGATCTCATATTTACACTTAAATGCAAAAGAAAAAAAAAATGACAATAAAAAAAAATGTCTCCTTTAAGAGCTATGGGCGGAAGTGACTTGTGACATCGCTTCCGCCCTGCAATGTTATGGAGCCGAGTGGGCGTCATCTCACACTCACTCGGCTCACAGACACTGGGGGGAATGGACTCAATAATTTCCGCCACTACCGGCGGGTCGGGTAAGCAGCAGAGATGACGGAAAAGTGGCGGGGGGGGGGGCACCTCTCCCGCAACCGATAAAAGTGATCTCGCGGCAAATTCGCCACGGAAACCACTTTCATCATACACAGAATCGCCGGCAGAAAAAAACAATATCTGAATGGTGCCTGCAGCTGCAGGCACCATTCAGATATCACCACTCAAAGTCCAGGACGTCATATGACATCATTGGGCTGGAAGTGGTTAAGGTACAGTTATCTTTCTATTTAACCCTTTAGTGCTAGCTCACACTTCGTGCACTTTTTTTCTGCACTAAAAATGCATGCACAGTGTTTTCCATGTATTCCAAAGGCTCTAGTTCACACCAGTGCAGACAATTTCGGGTCAGTTTCAGTTGCAGAAAAAAAGTAGAGCATGCTGCATTTTTTCTGCCCAGAACTGTACTGGAACATAGCAAATTGTATCAAAAACGCACTGGAACTGCATGTGGTGTGAACTGTAAGCAAAAACTGATCCGGAATGTATCCAGGGTGCATTTTTGTGGTGTGAACTGGCCCTCAAAATAATAAAAATACTATTAATAAATAATGTTTATATGGTCTTTTTCACATAGGCATGCATGCACAGTATTTCCTGCATAAAAGAAAGATTCTTGCTGGCAACACTAAAAGATCCTGTGTAAAATATGTGGCTAAAGTACTTGGTTTTATGTACATGTTAAATCTGCAGATCTACAAGTGCAAAATCCACAGCTGTGATATTATAGGCTTTAGGTGGAGAATTTTTTGGTTTAAATACTGCAATAAATAGTGTAAGTGCAACACATCTATTGCCTTTCTTGCATGCGACAATGTGTTCAGTGTGAGCAAACTTCACCTTGGATCGCCTAGGCAGTCTGGGAGGAAGTGGAATCCAGGTCCCTATTTTCTGGAGATTTAGAAGGAAAAAGAGATGGGTAGAAAATTGGTAATGTTATACACAGCAAAATGCTGGTAGCATTGATGCGCTGGGAGGATGGGGACATGCAAGTAGGCAGGCTTCTTGTCAATAAAGACCAGAAGGTTTCTCTAATTGAGGGAGGCAATACCTGACCTGGCAAAAAGAGAAGCTGGTGTCCCCTTTTGCCTTGGGGAGAGTGAACTGGTTGGAATAGAAACCCCCAAACTTTTCTTTTTCTGGGACAGTGGCTAAAAACTTTTAAGAAAGGAGCTGCGCCAGAGGTCTGAAGGTCTGCCAATCTTTGTGGAAACGTTAGCAAGTTTTTCAATGAGTATTTGATAGGGGGCAGGGACCTAAATTGCAATTTGTAAATTTTAGTTACAACATTCTGGATCCAGATGTTTGAATTGCCTTGGGACCAAAATAACAAATTAGATGTCTTGTAAATAATGTCAGCAACAGTTTAAACTTAAACTCTTTTTGCAAATGTATCATATCTTTATAGATTTGCCTGTTCTTATCTACAAGCTGTACTGCATGCTGTTTGTTACGAAAAATAAATTGTTCTTTTGATATGAGGCATCTGACACTCTTGTGCACACCCTGTTATGTAAAACACCATTTGGGGGCATTGTCCCTACAGTTTTTATATGGGAAAACCTGTCAATAAACATAATTGAGCAAGATATGCCTTGGGACCAAATGGCTGCAAAGGCCAACAGACGTCCCCCAATGACAAGTGGGGCACCCCCACATTGTGAGGAGGACCTGGGAGTCTAAGACTTATGGTGGAATTGAATTGAAGGCTTTGCCTTGGAGGCCTAAGAGAAAAGGGGATTTTATTATAACTTATAACTACGGTAAGTTATAATAAAATCCCTTTTACTCTTACATTCACTGACAGACGCAGCCCTTCATTAGACAAGTGGGGATGTCCCAAAGCTGTGTCAATCAAGAGGGGCGGGCAACTATAACAACTGTACCCAACAAAAACAGCCCTCTCAGGTGACGTCAGTCGCGCCTACAGTGCCGCTTGCAAAACTTTGCAGCCAAAAGCAGCATCCGCCGATGCTGAAACATCAACTTTGTAAAACTTGGTAAACGTGTGCACTGAGGCCCAAGTAGCCGCTTTGCACACCTGAGACACTGAGGCCTGGGAATGAGCCGTGACTGGAAAAGGGGGAACCGTGCCCCGAACCTCATATGCATGAGTCACGGTCTTCCTAATCCAATGAGAAATGGTAGCTGACGAGGCCGCCATGCCTTCGCGCGAACCTTCCGTCAGCACAAATAAAGAATCAGACTTCCGAAAAGAAGCTGTAGAAAACAAATACACCCGCAAGGCCCTCACCACATCCAAAGAATGTAGTTCAAATTCCTTGGGATGCGACTGGTGCGGGCACAATGAGGGAAGAACAATATCCTCATTCAAATGAAAAGAAGAAACCACCTTCGGAAGAAAAGAAGGGGAAGATCGCAAAACCGCCTTGTCCTTATGAAGGACCAAGTAAGGTGACTTGCAGGATAATGCTGCCAACTCAGACACCCGCCTAGTGGACGTAACAGCCACCAAGAAAGCCACTTTCTGTGACAACAACTGTAAGGGAATGTCCCTAATATTCTCATATGGTGGCTTCTGAAGCACAGAAAGCACCAGATTCAAATCCCACGGCGCCAGAGGTGACCGTATCCGAGGAGCCACATGACGTACACCCTGTACAAAAGTACGGATCAACGAATGTGACGCCAAGGGTCGATGAAAAAGAACCGTCAGGGCCGAAATCTGACCCTTAAGCGTACTTAATGCCAGGTTCTTGTCCAGTCCCTGCTGCAGAAAAGTCAGCACTCTGGACACCGCACAAGAGCGGGGGTTCCAACCCCCTGCCTCACACCAGGCAATATAGGGCTTTCAGGTCCTATGATAAATCTTACGCGAAGAACCCTTACGTGCTTAAATCATAGCAGGGATTACGGAGTCAGAGACACCCCTATCCCTCAACACCTGGGACTCAATAGCCAAGCCGTCAAAGCCAGCGAGGGTAAAGCAGGGTGCAAGATCTCCTGAGACAGTAGGTCTTCGCGAAGTGGAAGACGCCACGGGACATCATCGCCACGTACGCCACCATCCGTACCACATCGGCGTACCAAGGACGCCGAGGCCAATCCGGAGCTACCAGGATTGTCGGGATTCCTTCTGCTTCTATCCTGCGCAGAACCCGCGGCAGAAGCTTCAGAGGAGGAAAGACGTACAGAAGCCAATACCGACCCCAGGGTGCTACCAGTGCGTCCGTGGCGACCGCCAACGGATCTCTTGATCTGCACACAAAGGTCCGTACCTTGTGATTGAATCTGGAGGCCATGAGGTCCACCTCTGGCGTGCCCCACTTGAGGCAAATCTGGCAGAACACTTCTGGATGTAGGGACCATTCCCCCTGATCCAGAGTCCAGCGGCTGAGAAAGTCCACCTGCCAGTTTTCCACGCCTGGAATGTAGATTGCGGAGAGAGCTGGTACGTGAAGTTCTGCCCACCGAAGGATCAGAGCCGCCTCCGCGGCTGCTGCCGAGCTTCTTGTTCCGCCCTGATGGTTCACATATGCCACAGCCGTGGCATTGTCCGACTGAACCCGGACAGGGAGGCCTCGCAGCCTTATCGACCAACGGGACAGACAAAGTCTGATCGCTCTCAGCTCCAGTACATTTATTGGAAGACAAGCTTCCTGAGCTGACCAACGGTCCTGGGCAGAAAACTGACCCAGGACCCCTCCCCAGCCCGATAGGCTGGCATCCGTTGTTACTATCGACCAATTGAGGGGGAGGAAACATTTTCCTAATTTTAGGGCTGGAGCCTGAATCCACCAAACCAAGGATCCCCGGGACTGATGATCCAACCTGATCAGTCTGTCATGGGATTGGGGAGATTTGTCCCATTGCGACAAAATCGCCTTCTGCAGGAGCCGAGTGTGACTCTGGGGGCGTAAGGTATCGATTCGAAAGCCAACACCATGAGCCCCAACATTCGCATACAGAACCGTAAGGAGGACCACTGGCGTGATAACAGAGTTCGCACTGCTGCCTGAAGCGTCAGGAGCTTGTTTGGCGGTAAAAACA